>JAGVSQ010005022.1:7278-18353 GCA_022683975.1 Rhyacophila evoluta | reverse complement strand
TTTATTTTCGCAAACGTTAAGCGCATTTTGCGAATTTGCCAAAAGTAGCCCGCAGATTAAGTGTTAAAATGTTATCAACTTTATATGGAGCATTATTGTTTTTTTTATATGTGCATACTTAATAAAATTGGATTTTAATCTTTACACTGCTTAAATTATTTAAAACTTGATTAAACATGTCTCCTTATTTTGCGTCTTTAATAACATATTAGACAGGGGTATGCAAATAATGAACATTTCGAATATTTACTTTAATATTTCTGTGGTATTCCACCTTGTTAAATTGTGTGTAAAAAAACTGTGTAAGGAAATAGTGACAAAAAATAATATTATAATAACTGAAATGGTTTATTATGATAATTTTGATAATACAAATGATAGTTGAGTCGTTAATCGCGTATGTATCGGAGGCTACCTTAAACTTTTAAAAATCAAAATAAACCGCTATGTGCCTTTTGGCACTGAATGCCGCTGGTTTTAGCAATGTATAAAAAATATAACAAAAAAAAAAAATGCGTGAAAAAGTGGATGAAAAAGTTACTAGCAAAAAATTTTCATGAAATTTAATCTGTCAATATGTTCACGTTGTAGAGATTCACAGGTTTAACATTTTTTTAAAGTAAACTCTGTTTACAATATCTAAGAAACGAAAATTACAATCATTTTTAATTGAACGCAATATTAATTCTTTTATTAGTGATTTAATTTTTTATGTAAACACATTTTAAATAAAAATCTTCCACTGCTATCAATTCAACTAATATTGTAAAATCAATCACATTGGCTATGCTAATTTTAAGCAATGCTTTTTTATTTCCAAAAAACGAACAAAACAAGCTGATTTTTTTTCCCAAATTGGTAAGAATGTGTATAACATCATCCACATCCAGACTAATTTTTCTTATATACTATTTAAATAGTCTTTTGCTTCTTTACACATCATAATAATTATAGATAGATCATAAGGGATTTTTTTAATGCTGAAGTTAATTTCTTTTTCTCATTTTTTTCCCCTAATAATTACGTATTTTTTTCTAGCCTCAAATTATATTATATAAATATAATGACTTATAAATATTATTGATAAATCTATTTAATATTTATATTCAAAGAATATCAAAAGAATGTCTTTGAAAATAAGGCGACAAGGCGTTCGGACGTACATGTGCGTCCATACTCCTCAGAGGTGCTTAAGCACGTGACAATGGGCTCAATTTTTGCCGGGAAGTAAATAGATTCCATGATTCAAAAATGGAAATTTGGGGCTCAGATAATAATGTATTATTTTATTGAAGTTGACTTTAAATATTGTAGTTTGAATCATGTATTTGTAATATATATAACGATGTAACAATTGGGTAAAAATATGTCTCCGTCCCAGACATGCAAATGCATTTTTAAAAGGCCCAAAAGGGATAAGATCAGATAAATGTATCAGGAGCAAATAGGATTGAAAGGGTGTCCGACACCTGAAAATGTCCATTGCGCGACTCGTTGAGATGACCTGTACCGATAACGTCCACGCATAACGAGGGTCATGGTGCGATAGACATTTTCTTTTATGAAGTGTCGCTACCGTATTAAACCTGATGGACTCAAGATCGAACTGATAATCCCGCCGGGGTTCAGGTAATCAATGTGATAAGATAATTCACGACCGTTTTTTATATCTTGCGTGTTAGGTACATCGTGTAAATTATGTCTGACATTATATTTTACATGTATACGCTAGTCACCGATTTATTTTTATTTACTTTACTTAGTCTTTTTTTTAAATTTAAATAAAAGGATTTTTATTTTTTTGCACAGACTTTGGATCAAATATTTTTCTTTGACTAATTATTATACTATACTTATCATCTCTCAACTTTGGATTGGTCGTTTTCAAAAATATTTATCTGCATGTGTCCATTCAAAATACAGTTCAATCTATCCAAAAAAAATATGCCACTTCTTCTAGACTCTACTACAATTTCGGTTACTTTTTTCATAGTTCCAATTCAATTACGTAGTATGATATTATCTAAATTTTAGTCTCCCCGGCAGCCAAGAAGTTATCACGTATACTTCGGAATAAGTATTGTGGGTACAAATTCCGCAGCTGCATGAATTTGAAAAAAAATCTTAAGATGCAGATCCAAGTGCCCAATGATACGAGAAGTTGGTCAACAATAATTTCAAAAGAATCTGTTAAAATATATCTGAGCAATTTGAAGATTCATATACTCTATTTCTGGAGCGGTCCTTTTTGCACTGTTGAGATCCATTTACTCCTTGTTTTCGAGTGGACATGTCAGTATTTTCTGTCGTTTCCTGCCTGTAAGATGAATACAATATTGCCTAATGCCATGGTGAATTCTTTTTAATCTTCAAATTCACATTGAGCTACATACGTACAAATCAACGCATTTCTTCATAGCGATATTGCGTGATAGTGTATACTTGCTTTGACAGACAAAAGTATTCCACTAAGCTTCTATTGATGTTTTATTTAAATTATTTTTTATTTTACTGTTTAAAATATTCCTGAGTATTCATAACAATTCGAAACAAATTATCGTAACAGACTGTAATACACTTTTTATTTTTTTTTAAACGGTTATTAGAATACTAGTTACGAATTATTACAACGATAAAAATTACTTAAATTGTTACTTCATAAATATTCATACAAACTTGTCTTCTAGTACTTAACGCATTCTTAAAAAATATGGGCTTTTCGGTTGGTAGTCTTCACTGTATTAAAACATTAAAAAACAAAAACAATTAAACACGCAATTTCGGTGTCGCTTATTTCACAGTATTTTACTTCTTCTTAATTACTATTTTTTGTACAAGTCGTATGGTTTTTTCTTCTTTATCATTCAATTAGGAGTTTATTCGTGTTATCATTTATTATTCGTATTACCATTTTAAGTTTATATAATTTTTACAGAGCGAAAACAAAGTATATCAACGTTTTCGCAAGAATTTTGTTCACAAATATTTAAAGGACTATTTGTAAATGTTATAATATTATTATAGTCACACACCATTGTTAATTTAACAATAGCATCCATGCTTGATTTAATTTGAGCATTTGGGAATCCTGTAGTTTCAAACATACTATTATATAGTACTCAATTATTAAACGGATGGGACTAATTAATTGAACGGTTTGTGGACTTTTAAAGTAACTTGTTATATTACATTTATTCACTTTATTTTTCCACATTTTTTATTATCTTAATCAACACTTGCATTTCGGATGTGTGTTGCTAAGGTTGGGATATTGTATTTATTGGGCTAACAACAAAACTTAGTAATGTACTATTTGGCATTGATAGTGTTAAAGAAGAGGTAGATTTTTTGAACTATGAACACACGTAAAAAAATAGTGTGTGGACTTTGGTTCTGCTATCATTATAATGATTGTTGGACTTGTCTGGTGGAAGGTTGTGTATGACAAAGATACTGAAAAAAATATTTATGGTTTTTGTTTTCTTTAATTCTAGGCTGAACGAGGTGGCATATCAGTGGAAACAGAGCGAGGCGAGCGGTCAGGGTCGAGCCGATTAACTGTCGCTTCTGTGGGTCCAAGAGATGCAGGTCGATACACCTGTATGGGAAGCAATATAGCACCTGATACTGTCACTCTTCATGTGGTCGAAGGTGAAATATTACTCTATTCATATATAAGATTTAATGTTTCATTTATTAATTCGTTATGTGAATAAATTATTCTGTTCATATGCCTAATTACTTTATTTAAGGACTGAACCCCATTTATTGAAACCTACTTTGCCGTGTTAAAGTCTCATATAATACAGTGTGATTTATATATATATATCTTTAACGTTAACGCTTTACAGTAGCAAATAAATATGCCCAGTCAATTGTTGATTAAGAAATTGATTATCACTATACTATAAAAATCTGCTGATATTAACTGGTTCTAGGTAATTAATAGCCAGAATCCCTATTTCTATGTTTACCGATATACATACCATCTTAGACATTGAAATATTTATCATAACTTTAATCATGTACAGTAGGATTTTGATTTATCGATCACCCTATAATGCGAAGATATAAGTATAATATATCAAGATATAAACTGAATGATCGTTGTTTCGAAAATTTTTTTGCTATTTGTACTATTTGTTTCCGGAGAATGCGAGTTCGATTCCCACATCTGCTCGATCTGAATATTTTTCGTTCCCCGTGAGATGCCGTAACTTTTTTTATTTACCATGCTCACTCCCAATATGGAGCATATGGATCTACACAGTGTGAAGATATCCACACAAAGAGGAGTATATGGAACTCTGCAATGTAAAGACAAGACTTGACAGATTATTTTTCACGAGAATTGTTTGTCAGACAATTACTCAACCCAATGGGCAACTAATTTTTTTTCGGATTTTTAAAATCCGACAGATGGGGAATCGAACCCGCATTCCCTGGATTGCTAGGCGCGCACGCTACCGGGTAGAAATTACATTAAAAAAATATTTTTCTTCATTGAAACCAAATCCAAATAACCAGCTACTTCAACAAATGTCTTAAATTAACTAAAAAGCTCTAATAATGGAGATGTTAATATTTTTAAATCATATCATAACATTGCATGCTGGATTTTCGTGGGTTACAGGGTATTCATTTTAGTTTTTCAAAACGTTGACTGAGTATGTAATAAAGATTATAAGCACTGGAGATCAGTTATAACTCGTAAAACGTTTTGTTTACTATCGTATTAGCGTTTATTATGCTATTAGAAGAATTACGCAAGGCATGTACCCAAATGAACATGTTACAAATCAAGTTACTAAATAAAAGGGTGAAACGCCTTGTGAATGCTTTAACGGTTTTCAACTTAACCTTATAGTCATGCTGTAGCAAGATTTACATTGAAAGAGTAATGGATATATATTTTTAGGGAAAAAAACTTTTTAATGACGTCGTAATTTATGTAGGATTACGTATGATAAACAACTTTTATGTTCTGTTTTACTCCATGGATACAATTTGATACAATATATAGTTGTTAAAGCTACATATTATAATATAGTTTGAATATCACGTGAAATAACTCTTGTAACTACTTAAATGATCATTTAATGTTAATTATAATTTTAATATTGTGAGTTAGCAAATACACGTGTTATCATAACAGAACTCGTGGGTTCAGAGTAGAAATAATTATAATATGGGAAATAAAATATGTCTACAAGGAATTAGACAGATTTTCCAGGAGTATTATTGTACTCCAGAAAGCATGGAATCTTTTTCTCATACGGTATTTATTATATTTATATGGGAATATAGTATTCTTGATTCTGCTAATATGAGTTTATTTAACATATGTTTTCTCATCATGTCCGAGTATATTGATCTTTCTGCAGTGTGGTGACAAGTCTTTACAGAATATTTTTCACGATTGAATTGGTTGTCAGATAATTGCTCAACCCAATTTTTATCCAGTCCTATATTTTTTATTTTAAAAAATCTGACAGATGTCGGAATCAATCCTGGATTCCTCGGATACAAGGCGAGCACGATAATCTCACAGCTACTGGAGACCGGGGATATCTATTATAACACGATTTAAAATAAAATTATTTTATAATAATTCTTAACAATTATATTAATAGATGCACTATAAATTCATCATTCAAAATATACTAGCTGTTCTAATAATAAGTTGTTACATCCACCTACAAATATACATTTTGTTTGTTAGTATCTCTCATCAATCCTTCTAGTGTGTACATTTTAGAATCTTATTTCAGTATTCGCTGGTTGGCTTTATCTTCGGTTTTCTCTCGTTCACTTTTGCCAGGGTCCATCTGAAAGGAGATTATTTTTTGGATACATCCATTTTATTGCAAATATGTCGTTGTGTCAAAATCAATCACGCATAATGATGCTAAAAAATAAATATTAATAGTTTTTGGTTTGTGACACATGAGTCATTATCTATTTTTCAATAAATACTGCCTTTAAATGTGTGTAATATTGTATTTTATTTGGAATGTAAGAATTAATAAAATAAAGTTGCTGGTATTTGAAAATGCATAAATTATATAATATGTATTATTATATTAAAAGCTTTTAAAAGTTCACTCGTAGTAAGTTAATCTATAGTTAAGCCACGTGCTTTCGAAACTATTCAGCGTCAAATAAGATAAAAGGCAAAGGTTCTACTTTACCGTTGGGTTAATTAACTAGTCGTTTAATTGGAAAAAGTTGAATTCTTTGGATCTTTTAAGCCAGATACTTATTTGGTTAGCACTAGAGAGAAACTCAAATGGAATGAACGAATAATTAATATAAGTGTAAGACCCAATATTAAATTAGGTATCTACCTACTTATTTATTTTCATTGCTTAAGTACTCAACTTAGTCTGAAGATAAATTTAATCAACCACTAAGCTTAATAAGAAAAACAGGTTCATTTTATCTAAGTGAATACGGTAGTGATTTAAGATTTATAATTTACTTTTGGAGAATTATCTCGTTGAAGTATTAACTGTAGCAAAAGCCCAACTTACATATAAAATTTAAGCATACAGAATCATAAATAAATAGTGAACAAGGATACAGTTGAAATTTAAAACAATCTAGTTGTAAATATGTTATATAAGTATATATATTATAAGGTTATTGTTTTGTATATTTGGAATATCGCCAGCGACAAATACTTGGTCAACAACAGGTAAAAATATGTCAAATGAAATATTAAGAACCAGGCGGGATGGCTCATACATTCGGCCTTCGTATAAAATGGTCACACGGCTCCACAAGAACACCGTGTAATGTAAATCCTTGTTATTCGAGATTCGATATTCTTACAAAATTATGGTGCGCGTTTCAAAAACATAGAAGCTTAATTATATATTATATTTTTTTTCAGTAAATAGTACAAAAATAAGTAGGTTTTTCCATGCTAAGGTCGGTGCTAAAGTTTCAACTTGATCTACATACATATCATTCAAAAATATTTGATAATGTGCTTTTAATTTTGAAATTATTTGTCGGATTGAAGATGGTGTCTTTAGATACAAGAATGATGTTCAAATATTACGATGTTTTATTATGTCAAATGCCCCGGTGTATCACCCAGAATCAAACATTTTAAAATGAAAATGTATTCTTCACGTATCTGTGATAAAATACTTTATAAGGCCAATCTTTAAAATTAGTTTATGTTGTATATATTTTTATGATGGGATGGCAGTAAGATATTCAAATCTTATACGTGATATTTTTATTTGGAGTTTTATGTTAACCATGTAGTTTAAGTTTGTGACAAAAACCATCGATCTTGTAAATAAAAAACCGTGTTACACAAAAACCGAGTCTATTATAAAATAAATATCATATAATGTTTTTTTTCTATATTTTATTTAGCGACACTGCAAATTTGAAGACGTATTGCAAAATATATTATTAAATATTTGCAAATACGTTTATAGAATCCATTTTTTCTTCATTTAATTTCATTTAGTATTTATTGGTAGGGGTAGGGTAGAGTTACTTACATGGATCGAATATATTTTTGCTCTCGTAAATCTGAATTGAGATAGTAAAAATAACCGTTGAAAAAAAATCTCCAATCAATATATACGTCTGGGTAACGTTACGAATATCACAGTAAAGATATGCTAGACTATATAAAGGTGAACGGCAATACTAAAGATGGCATAACAGAGATAAACTTACTGTATTTTTTATAGAAGTGATGTAGACTTTGAATAAATATTAGTGTTTTAAAGTAAATTTTGGTCAACAGCATAAGATCAAATATTCAGTATCACACATAAAAAAAAATAATTTACGTACATTACAAAAAGATTTTTCCCGAGAGGTTAGTATGTGTAATTCAGAACTGGACATTGTCAATTTGGTTCCACTAGCTTTTAAGTTATAAAATATAAAGATGCAGGACTGGATACTCTATAGGTTGAGCAATTGTCTGATCAATTCTCGAGAAAAAAATCTGTCAACATACGTCTTGAAAATGGGGAGATCCATGTATTCTATTTTTGTAGTAGTTATCTTCATTCTGTTGAGATTCATACACTTCACTTTCGGAGCGGACATGATATACAAAAGAAATATCGTAGATAGGTACGTTTGTTTTTTTCAGATTGTGTCAACAATTTACAATATTTTTCAGGAAAAACTTTTTATTTTTCAATTAATAAATATTCTGAAAAACGATAAAAATCAGTAAAATTAATGTTTAAATTGATTTCGTTTGTTTACCGTTGTCATCGCTACTCTAGAGTTTATATACATTAATTTATTTGTAGCTTTTGTACGACTTGGAACTTTGAAACGAGTACAAAGAGTGAAAACGAGCGAAACATCAAGTGGGGGAATGATGTTTGCAAGTGGCGTTCGCTCTAAATAAAATTGGTAATAAATCAAGTTCTCACTGTGTCGACCTTCATCGTGTATAGTAGTCCCTTTCACGAGCTTTTAGGCGAATATAGACGATCAGATTTTTACATCAAATTCGTCTTGATCGAATTTTAATTCTATATAAAAATCAATTTTTTACGTCTATTGTACGATAAAAACCTAATATCAATAAAAATATTTCAGGAATTCACTGGTAAAAATTTAAACAATTTATTCATAAATACTTGTTTCTTAAATAATTGACATAAATTACACGGTATAAACTAATTATGTTTAGTTTAAAAAAGATTTAAAAATAATATGTAGAAAATTGTAGTGTAATATTAAAAGTTATCATAATTCATAATAAACTTTTACATGAAATTAGCACATAACAAATTGTATTAAAATATGTTCAGTTTTTAACAGTTGATACGAATATTTAAAAATATACGAATTTAAAAACAAGAGTTTTGTAAACATAATAATTTTACAGAAATAATGTACTCAATAATTCAATGACGGATTCTAGCAAGTATAAAACGAATATTCAACATGAAGAACTCAATTTTTGACCAAACTCCACTATAAATAAAATCTAAGTATTACATTTTCACAAATAGACAAAATAACTGTTTTATCTCAACAGTGACTGAGTAGCAAGCGCTCGCATTTCGGTTCTGGAGGTTGGATAATTGAATTCTACTACGGCATAGAGTTTAAAAAGATGAGCGAGAATCAGTTTTTATAAAAAAAAATATTAATAGAATTAATTATTCACATTCTTGACTTCCGTGCGTTCCTTATTTGGTGAGTGGATTCTTTGTATTATGAAGATGCATATGCTCGTTTAACATTTTATGGTACTATATATATTGATGAAAAATATATATTTCTTAATTTTTATAAAAAATATTTTTTAAGTTCTTTTAGATTCAATAAGTAATTGATAGATCCGTTGATGTGTATGTTTCCATACTGAGACAGCGATAATTCTTCGACCATTCTATGCTAATTTTAAATGTCAGCTTTCAGCGGTAATCCAAACGAACTGAATCCTTTCACTGGAATTATAATTTGGAGCACTTTTGTCTAACAGGTCCTCCGATTTACATTTTATCAGCGAAAGCTAAGTTCATTGGTACCTAATGTTTGCGATTCGTGCATTTTAAAGGAGTGCCATATGACATTATGTAGGTATGACTTTAGATAATAGATTGAATAACTGTTTATTTAAATGTTTGCCGAAGTTTACCAGTGAGAATTTCATTTTTAATTATCAAATAAAAGTGTATTTACAGCTATCGATAAGAGTTCAATTATGAAATGGATATGATATAATATATTTTGTCTGCCATATCCATTGTGAAATTAGAGCATATGGATCTCCACAGTGTGAAGATGCCCGCTCTCAAGTATAATACCATATTTGGATTTTTGAAATGTCAAGACATATTTTAAGAGTTTTTTCACCATAACTGGTTATGCTCAACCCAATTAGTATATTTCTAGTCACGCATTATAGTTGCAGTTAAATATTTAAATACAATTATTATTTGAAAGCTTATTAGCTTAGTTGATGGCAATGCCAAGTGTTAAACTTGATAAAATACCCGAAGCTTAAAACGGTTAAAGTGATTCTTTCAAATCCGTTCCGTAAGCCGACCAAATGTTCCCATATATCTAATAGTAATAAACTCTCTGACAATAATGAAATAACTTAAGTAAAAATAATATTGTGAGAAAATGGATAACTTTTTATCACTGAAAAGTTATATAGGCATGTATTAATGATTTTTAAATGACTATAATAATAATAATAACACTACGGGATTCGTATATCGTAAAAAAATCATTGTACAAATAATTCATACTGGGACTTTAATGAAGTATTTTTTATAATATGTATTATAATTACATATAAATGGATACAAGTACTAGAGAAATTAAAAAATAATTTTGGTGTTTTTATTTTGTACTATTATGCGTTATAATTTGACAAGCTTTAAAAGTAGCATCAATATTGTTTCACGAGCTTTCAAGCTTTTTGTCGGATCCATTAAATAAATTGAAGGCTCTAACTGCAGCTTTAATATTCGAAAACATGAAAACTTTTTTAATGTCATTAATGAGGCTTTCAGTATAAAAGCATTGTCTTTATTGCATACTTTGTGGATTTTTAATTAACTAGAAAATTTTCATCGACTATGAATAGCCGTGTGGATCTCTTAAATTATTAAATTACAATATACAATTTGACCTATTTCGATATAAACATTTAAAATTGTAATAGAATTATGCTAATTACTATTAATAATTAAATAGTCATAGAAATAATCATTTTTTGGTTTTTAATGCGGTAGGCCAAAGTTTTATTTTGGTTAGACACAATTTCGAAGGCTGTCGTTTTCGCTAGAAATAGTAATTTCACTGAATTTGGAAATGTAAAGAGAGTCCTTAAAAAAACGAGATTGATTCCTTGATAATGATGATAATAGTAATACAAATAATTATCATATTTGTATATATATTTTAGCATTAAAAATAGTTTTAAAATGTATGATATTCTTCTGTTTTAAAGTGTAAAGGATGTTATTAAATTTGAAAACACGCCAAAACTGTTTCAGTATGATAATTTATTAGGAATATTTCATATTTATTTAAATCTTAATCCTCATTGTCCTGTT
>JAGVSQ010005021.1:0-18355 GCA_022683975.1 Rhyacophila evoluta | reverse complement strand
TTTAAAATCAATTTCCATCAAGCACCATCAGTCGAAAATATTGATATTTTTTAAATTTAAAATCACATTCTCAGTAATTAATATAGAGTGGAAGAGCAAAAAAAAAACCCGAAATTTATGATAATATTCAAGAACTTACGTGAGACAAGCAAAAGTGAAATGAGTAATTAAAAATGATAATCAATGTCTTGCATTATGTCTAATTCAAAATGATACTCGATAAATTATATTAAACGGTGCTATTTTTTCCCCTGGGAAACAGAAGAACCCACTAATTGTTTGTATCATAGATGTAGTATAGATGATAGAATTTAACACTTTGAATGCAGAAAAATAACTCCATTTCGATACAAATGTCAAAGCTATTTGTTAAAAATACGAGGACCCCGTCAAAATAATAAAAAAAAGTTTGGGATTCATTTTTTATGACTCACATGAACAATGCTCACCGATCAAAGATTATATACTTACCGCTTGGCTATGATATATGTACTGACAAGTGGTTATGTTATTTGTGTGAACACACAAGTGTGTTGCCAACCTACTTTAAGTATCTAAAATTACTATTGGTATTTCAATAGTAATATGTATATAATAACAGAAAGATGATAAAGTAATGGTTGTCGCACAATATTTAGAAATAATTAATGAAGATTTTCTGTAAACCAAGTGACTGCCAATGATGAATATTATGCAAGTACAGGACAAGCATTCAAGTTGGTTTTGATATAGAAATTATACATGATTTTATTTTAATTAAATTACAGGCATCACAAATAGAAAAAATTAAAAGTGTTTAATTTTTTAAAGATACATCCATCGTGGGTGGTGTACGACCTTATACATAGATATCTTAAAATATTATGTTATGCACTATTATTTCAGATTCAAGGCACACTTTTTTTTAAATCAGTGTTTATTTCACTCATAATTTATGTTCACAAATCCATCATAGCGATTGAATCATAAATATATCAACTTAATACATTACATCCTTGCACTGACTTTTTAAATATAACATGCAATCCTCATCACATTTCACTAAATAATGTATGCCACTGGTGCGATTTTTTATCTAATATTTCACCTTATATTATTTTCAAAAGTTGGGTAGCAAAAAATAGATATGCCTACTCCACTTCATTATTTACCACTTTATACATCCTTCGAGTTCTTTAAATGTCACGTAGAAAATTTTGACGTAATGTAGTGCTCAAGAATAAGATTAACTTGGCGGAATTAAGAGTGATCTTTGAAATTTCAACTGTAGCTCAGCTCAGCAGTGTTTATTCCAGTATCATGTTTAACAGATAACATTATAAATGCTGATGGGATTAAATAAATTTCAATAATAACCATCACATAATCATACACAATATTTCATGTCATCAAAGAATAACAATAAATACAAAATAACATTTAAAACAATAAATAAAGAATATTGTTTATACTTTCAGATGCTTTTCTCAAATGTACTCTCACTATAATATGCAAACTTCAATTATATATTTAGACTACCTATGTAACGTACATAAATGGAGTCAGTTTACTCCAGAAATTCTCACAGAGTTCTACAATAATTTATTAAAGATTATCATAAGACAAGAATTAAAATTTCAGATAAATGAGTTTGAACTGTAATGAACTCCACATTAGTGTTATTTCTTTAGAAGAATTAATAAGGTTACATGTATGAATTCATTGTATATATAGTTAACAGTCTTCAGATTAATTCAACTAAATAATCAGCGATATAATTATTTTTAAAAACTTTTCCTAAATGTCCAATATGAATGGAGCAATATACAGAAATAATATTTTTGGTAAAATCATTTGAATAACTTATTTATGGTAATATCATTTACATACAAGATGAAGTGACTAGAATTAGTGACATTTTTAATACCATTTAAAAGATTATATTTATATTAATGTTATATAAAGGTCACAGCATAAAATAAGTGTTTTTTTAATACTTAAAATGTAACAATCAAAACTAATTAACTAAATTAAGAGCCAGAAACTTCTTAGCATTCAGATACTGATGTATCAATATTTATAAAATAAAAAAATCAGCATCATGACACCCAAAGAATGACGCAAAAACATACTGTTTATAAATGTTTCTTTTGCAAGTTACTTTTTAACAATAAAAGAGTTTCTCTATTTTCTAAAAATGTCATAGATTTCATTTAAATGTAGCAGTTTATAACATAGAGACCTATAAAATGAGCTTATAAATTACCCTACACATAAAAATGAATATAATATATTACAATCATCACAGTTATTGTTGAAAAAATCAAGAATTCAAGGATATAAAATTTGTTAATACTTTCCTCATACTTAAAGGACATTTGAAACTTGGATTTGGGGTGAAATTATGGATGGACAACAACGTTTAAGACAATACATCAATAATATTGTGTAGTTAAAAGTAAGCCCTGGTGTGGAATTGAAACATACTGTACTGTACTTATTAAATGGCAGTTACGGTTACGCAAATACTAAAACTGCAGAGAATGTCCTCACAAAATCAAATGAATTAATATGTATATATTTTAAATGAAAAGAATGTCCTAAAAACACCTTAACCAGCTAGTCATGTTTTGTTGAACATTATAAACAGGCTAGTGCATGGGCCGGAAAACTTTTGTTGTAAGAGCGCCAAATATTTTATGAGGGGATTAGTGCGGCCCGCACTTGAGCTATATGTCATTAGAGTATGGGCTGAACCAAAACACCTCGTGAGCTGCTGGATGCCAACCGTTGGGATAGTGTATTGAAAGAGTAAGGGTATGAAAATGTAAATAGATACTTTCATTCATTGGTATGTATCGGCATAATAAATAATTTATTGCCATGGATATTTCACTTTCATAAACAAATAAACTTTCATTGAATGCAACACTATAGCTAAATATTAAAGTGAAAGTTGTAAAGAACGTTATTAAAAAAACTATCATTTTTATTATAAAAAAGATTATCATACATTAATTAACTGTGGGGGATAGATGGCTATGAACACAAGCAGTAGAACCGAGAATCAACTTTTGTCAAAAACACAGCAAAATTATGCATATCAGCTCCGAACTAAGGCGATAAGCTATAATGTGTAGTATATTATACATTCAAGTTTAAAGCCTTAAGCTCAAAGAATTATAAATATATTTAACATTAAATCTGAAAAAAATATTTTTACACTTATTACCTATCACAATTTTACAAAAATACAAAGCCGTTTAGTGCTGACTAGCTGCGTACTTATTTTGAGCTTTTTTGAAGGCAAATAGCTATTTAATATTACAATTCTTCGGAACTATTTCTTTCCACCAATCATTGGGATATAAGTACTTTTGAATCTCAATGCCATCTGAAAATTTAAATATGGAACTAAATACAGCATAAGCTTTTTCGGACAAAATTAGCAATGGTAATACAACGAGCCGTATTTGGCAAAAAATCTTATGCATAAAAAAATGAATTCCACTGGAGGTTTATTTTTTTACACATCTCAGGTTTTGTTTAATAAATTAATTTATGTATAATACATACATATTATGCATAGATTTTTAATATTAAATTGATGTATTAAACATAACCTGAGATATTAAAAAAAACAAGCTTCTACCAGTGGAATTAATTTTTTACGCATACAATCTTTTGCCAAATACAGCTTGATATTATACTTCTCATAATAGTGTGCCACAGCGCATTTCTGCATTATCAAAAAAAATTGAAAAATGCAGCCTTAGTGGCGGCATTTATTTCTTTTTTTCTTGTAGTGTGCCACAAAATTTTGGAAAAAATTTCAAGTGTTTCGTGAAAAAAAAAAGCTAACGGAGCACTGCATCAAATCATACAATTTTCAAAAACACGCAATTGAACATGGACTCAATCATATACCGTTTTTTTCCTGAAGATAAAGCTCGGTGTTATATTAATTTTGCACCCAGAAAACACACTAAGGCATATTTTGCGTAAAAAATCCAAAATGACAAAAAGTCTTATGTTCTCATGTTAAAGGAAATAACTGTAGAAATCCATGTTTAAGTAATCTTTTTTCTTATTTATTTTACATACATTACATACAGTACTATAATAACAGAACTCATATTATATTTTTCACTAGGTCTTATTTTTGGTTAGGTTCTTATATTAAAACCGGTAAACGTGAAATATAACTGTCGTGATTATTTGACGTCTCAGAAAATATGCCTGAAGTTGGCAGCACAAAACACACCCATACACTCACACGCATTGGCGTTTCAAAAAATTTGCGCGCTGTCACTTTCATATTTCTGTACACACACTCCGAAATGACAAATGGTAATTAATAATAACAACACACTGAGCTTGAAACAATTTATTCAAATAAATTGTTGTATTATTGGTAACATACAATGTATCCCTTAAGAATTTTGGGGTGCGCACAAAGTATTTGAAATTTTCAACTACGGTGGGTGTCAGTAATAACGAGCTCTGCCCTAAAATAAAGGACCTTTTGAGGGTTCCTATACATTTGGAATTTCGCAATTGATAAAAGTAAAAACAAATTCGTGAGGAAATTTTCACAAATTTCCTAACCCTATTCAATACGTAGGCCTAATGTGCGCCTCCACATTTACAATTTTTTTTTATATATTATAGGTGTGAATTGAGATGTAAGCCATGTTTGAAGCATTAAATACATGAATTTAATAATTTTTTTATGTTTTATTGTATTCCCAAATAAGAAATTATGTTTATGGTTTATTATTAAAAGAAAAAAGTCATAGTACATTTGCATGTGGTTCATAGAAATATTTGATCAAATCACAATTTGTCAAAGTAATAAAATATTTCGATTTAATGTTTCTGCTTTATTTTTTATATAGTAAGTCCTAGATTTTGATGTGGTCCACCAAATAATTTTCCCTGGACGGCCCCTGTGCTAGGTTTAACGGCAAAATATGCAAGTGTATTAGTGTGTGCCTGTGCTTTGTGCTGCCAACTTCAGACATATTTTCTGAGACGTCAAATAATCACGACAGTCATATTTCATGTTTTCCTTTAAACCATCACTTAAAATCATGATAGAGCTTATTTTCGGGGTAGGTCTTTTTTTGAGAAAAGACAGTAATATATACTTTAGTACATGTAATTTATAATAAATGAATGGTACCTCTAGGAACGGGCATGGTAAACTCTCCAAACTTCTTAGATGGTAAAGGTGATTCCACTAAACTAGGTGGAAAACAATGTAATGATGGGACCATTCCACAGTCTGGTGGTAAGATTCTTCGTTTCCAACCAATACGTCTGGACACTTCAATCTAAAAAAAATATATTGAAATTCGAATGAAGGCAAATGTCCACAACTGACATTTAACAGTATACCTATGCATTATTTATATGATTCTCACACTCACTCTGCTATATGGTGTAAGATTAGGGATTGCAAAAAGAAATTTGGAATTCTGCGAATCCTGTAAATCGTTATCATAAATATAATTTTGAATTCTGAAAAAATTTAAGACAAACCCCGAATTTACCTCATTCAGACTAAAAAAATGAGAAACCACACTTCCTGGAAGAAAGTAAAAATTTTTTGCTGAGAGAGCTTATTAATTACAAAGAGAATTACGAAATGAAATTTGACCAAATTCCAAATTGTTTTATTTTCTTGTTTCTTTCTATTTGCAATCCCTAAGTAGGATGATAATAACTTTACATCCTATGAGTGATTCATATACAGTCAAACCTGTTTTAATACAATCTTTCTTGTGCGTTTTTTTTTATGTGATTAAAAAAAAAATTCAGACGTGTTACAAATAATATAACTGATAAAGTTTCAGAATATTTTTTTATGCGGTGCCTTCCCCAGCACAAAAACAGGTTTAAATGTACTGCGTACTTTTATTTAGTAAATCTTAGTCAATATCAAAAATTTCGTCAAATATATGAGTTGTCTAGTTCCTATCTACCATAAGTGCACTTTTTGTCAAGTTTGAACTAAATATGAGGTTTTATTCTATTCTCTATTTAAGATCATAATGAAAGGTCGATACGTTTCTAACGGCAATAAAACCCTAGGAAAAGTGGGTTTGAAAAATACAAATTAATTATTATTATTGTAATTACTCCTAAAATATAAATAAAGTATATATTTAATTTTACTCAAAACATTCTTAATCCAATAACAAAGCCCACGAAATAAATAATTTTGTAGATTTTTATTTATATATTTAAAAAAAATGAAATAAGAAAAAGTAACAAACAAAAAAAAGATTTGCCAACATTTTACCAAAGTTCACTTATGGTAGATAGGAACTAGACGTCTCATACATTGTTCTTATTTTGTTTGTTACTATCACAATATAACATCACCATGAGCAATCCGCTTGTGTTTTACTTATTTTAGTTGTTTCAATAGATTTGCCGTTCACTTAATATTCATAATTTTCAAACACCTTTTCTACACAATGAAAGTGTAAAAATATACTTACCATTGGATCAATTTCAAAAACTATCAACTCGACTTTCATCCCAATAAGGGCAGGGTCAGTTACTGTATAGATTCCTAAAATTAAAACTAAAATTAAGTAAATTTTCATTCCAAAAACAACTTATTCTCAAATAGTATTTATATATCTAATGCATTTAAGCTTCCTTTTTAGTTCCATATAAATTTCACCCTGGTCTTATTGTTGGTCTTTTTCTAAATATTGGATTGAACGTGTGATGGTGGACTTGCCGATTAAACTTGATTGACTTGATCATCAATTCAATAAGTATTCAGATAATGTCATGACAGGACAAGTCTGAGTTTTTACTAGATTCTACCACAGCTTAAGATAATGTCTTGTTAATAATACTGTACTTAGTAAATGTGGAGTCTCACAATTAATCAACAGATGATTAAGAATTTACCAAAAATTCAATAGAAACTTCATGTTTATTATTATTGACTATGGTAAGTGCCACTACATCGTAACTTATAACAACATACAGCTGGAAAAACTCAACTTTTAGCTACAACGCCTTTAAAAAACTTAGGGATTAATTGAACATGAAGAATCATCTACAATTATTTCATTAACAAAAAACACTGTTAAGCATACTACCTTTCATATTTACTGAGCGTAATATTAAAAAAATAAACGTAAAACGGTCATTATTAGAATTTCTGTATTGAAGAATCGAAGTAATGAATAAACAATGGTAACAGATAAATAGAAAATAATGCAAAGAAAACAAATCCAATAGTAAAATTTTAAGACTAAGAAAAAAGATATAAAACCTCTTCTATTAATATTCTAGAACTCTTTCCATTCTGCTGGATAAATGATGACACATGAAATTAACAACTTACCTTCAGATGATGTATAAGCAATATTCAGACCACTTGATCGGAACATTTTATTGATACTATCTTCATCATGATTGAGTTCTTCATTCTTCAAACACAACTCTACGTCAGATTGCCATGGCAAAGCTTTACCCATTCGTATTTGACCCCAGAGTGAACCATAACAAAGATAATGTGTAAGACCGAGGCGTGTCAACGCCTTATGAACTCTAAAATAAGACGATTTTTTTTAGAATATTATATGAACACACACCACATAATATGAAATAAGATATTTGTTAGTGGTTGAATAATGGTATCAATACATTCACAGATTATTTTTATTATTCATGTATACCTGAGTTTGCACTCAGGCACACATTGCGAGAAAAAAATCTATGAAAGTTCAAACCTGCTACCTCAACATAATTTATTTTTGAGAGAAGTGGTATGAGTATGTTTGACTTTCACTTTTACTGAAGCAACGTAGACATATCTGTATCATCAATTTAGTAACTGTTCTTCAAGTAATCAATTATAATTTTACAAAAATTAATTCAATCTGTAGATAGGATTCATCAAATTAAATGTACCAAAATAGCATGCTAATTTAAAGTGTGGAGATAGATGATGCATGGTTAGAATGATAAATATTACACAAGAAATGAACTATTTATTCCAAGTTTATAGAATTAATTCAATCACTGGTCAATATGAGTATTCCCTGAAACTATAAACTATCACACAGTAAAAACTTGTAAGCCAAGTTTACCTGTTGGATAGAGAATGGAGATTTTTCATAAACTCATCAGAATTTTTACAAGTGTGTGTAAAATTGTCTGCGCTTTCAAATGCTTGAAACAAAAGCCAAGTCGAAGTAAAAATAAATATGAACGCGATCAAAATTACTAATTTAGATAAAGAAAATCGCATGGCGAGAAAAATATCTTTCACAATAAAGGACACATTGATGGAAAAAATGATTAAATGTTTAATTCAAAATTGTGTGCCATTTCCACAAACTCATCATTCGTTTCAGCGGTACACACCGAAATGTCAAAATAACTCCAAATCAGTACTGCCAGCATCGGACCAGTCCACTAAAATTTATTTTTATCAATATATTTAAAACCAGATTTACCATATAATCCATTTCGTAGTATGTAGAAATGAACACGTATGTTCAATATGAAAATACTAGAAATCATCCAATAAAGCATATATATAATTTTTAACATTACTTTTTTTATATAATATCAATTAATAACAAAACAATTGACGCCTCTCAAATTTTGCTTCTTTTATTGATGCTATCATTATCGCCGCCATGCTTATAAATAAAACAAAAATTAGACTGCCGATAACGGAATTCTGCAATTTTTCCTAACACTGTAAATGAAAAGAAATATGTTTATTAAGTAAGACTTATTCCAAAAAATATTCAAGAATTCCTATTAACTTGGATTCTTCTTATCTAAAGAATGTGGGTTCATTTCCTACATCTGCTGGAACTTTTTAAATTTGAAAAGTGCAAGACTAAATAATGCTTAGAACATTAATTAATAAGCTCATAACTTATTCTCGTAAGAAAAAAATGTCAATACATGTTATTATATTACAGAAACCCATATACTCCATTTCCTGAAGTGGGCACTTCACACTATGCAGATCTAAATGCACCACTTTTGCAACGAACACAGTAAAAAAACAATAACTCTAGTTTTTAGCATTCTTTATGGAGAATAAGTAGGTCAAATTTAAAATAAGTATGTAGTTATGTTGAGGTGAATATTACTCAATTATGTAGATTATAATGTAATATCTGATGTTGTTCAATTTGATTCACATTATTCCCATGTAAAATAAATAATAGTAAAGTTTCTTAAGTGTCAATTATTTACGTTATTTTTTAGGACTACAACGTATTGAGAATACTTGAACAGACTAATACTGTATACATAAACCAATAAAATGAATGCCATATAAACGAATTAGTAATAATATTACATGTGTTTTGCCTTTTAGGTTCATGGTTGGGATTCAACTGTCTTAATCCAAAATTTTGATTATATCTTTCCAACTATTCCTCTTTTGGCGTTGATTATATTGTTGTCCAAGAACCGGTAAATGCTTATTTTTTTAACTGAGTTTAAAAGTTCATTTTAGTAAATATGAGCTTCCGTGGAAGGAATTCTGTTTTCGCTCCAAGACATCCACGTCCGTATAATTTCAATAAGCGAGGTTCCAGGCAACCGATGACTTCTCCAGGACCACCAAGGAGGGATGCCAGCACTTTCAGGCATGACACGCCCGGAAAGCGTATAACAGAGTGTGAAATCGGCACCACCGAATTTATAAGCACAATGGAAGGATTTAGTGGCATTATCAAATACAGGTAGGTTTGTTTGTTTTTTATGATTATCGCCAGGTACTGTAAATGTTACACTATTTTTCTGTTTGTGTTGATAAAATGTGATACAATTTGTCGTGCAAGCTTTGGGGAAATTCTTGGTTCTTGCTGGTAAATCAGGTCTGAGTAAATAATTAAATAAAACACATTTCCTTCTTTTCCTACAGGTATTCCGATTTTCAGGTGAATGAAATTAATATGCAAGGAGAAGTAGCGAAATTAACCGATTTAAAAGTCCCTTTGATCGATAAAGATGACCAAAATAAAGAAGGAGACGAAGATTTATTGATTTTAAACAAATATAATGTAGAAATTCTGCCTGTTGATGTTTGGGATAAAATCAGTGCATTGTCATTATCTGATCAAAAATGCACTGACAAGATTGAAGTAAGTCTGTTTGGCCTTTTTTCAAATGATCTGCTATTCTGTAAAAGTAACAAGAAGTTGCATTAATTGGTTAAAACTTATTTTGTGTATATTTATTGAGATAGTCACAGAACTTTTGCAATTTTCAAGCTTAAGTTTGCAGCAGGTTGGAAGTGCTATTCACACTTAACTTGCATAGTTTGGCATTTCAACTGAGCATGCACAGATCGCGTCATCTTCCATCCACCTATTAAAATGGCGATTGCGCGCCCAAAATGATATCGTGAAATATTTTTGAATACCTGCTTTGATTTAAAGAAAGGATAAATAAAAAATATGAAAAACTGCCATGGAATTTTTGACGATTCCGGTCTAAGGAGCCAATTTGGTTTAATCCTGTAGTATTATTAAAAACTTTAATAATACCACATAGTAGTAATCAAAAAGCTTTGTAGAATTGCATTTTCTGTTCATTTAAGCCAAACCTGATTTTTTATTTTCTCTCCTGAGGCCATCTATTCATATTTACACTCTTATGCTACGAATTTCCTTGTAGCTGTACAAATACAGCAAGTAATGAAGGGACGAGATAACTCGTAGTGGGTGTCAGTATTGAATATTGACATTGAACATCAAAGTATGCAAGTGTGTGAGTAGTGCTTCCAACTCGATAATGTAGTTGCGAAAAGTTTTATGACTTAATTAAGGCAGCCTGTCATTACTTTCACCATTTATTATCTATGTGGTAATAAAAAACTTCAAGCGAATTCAGATTGCACATCAACTTATGTCAAATGTCATTCTGAAGATTGTCATTAATTACAGTATAAAGTGGCATGATAAATATTTTTTTTATTTGAAACTCCCAATTGACATCCCATTTATTATTTTCATGTGTATTTACACCCTAAGAAATAATCAATTTCACCTTCTACCTACTCCTACAACCTTATATAGGTATTGACCCTCTCTACTATCTACTTACATCCAGATCTGTTCAAAGCTGCGTATCCATTTTAGTATACTCAATTTATTTAAATCCATCTCCGCATATCTGTTGTGTGCATATTTGACTAGACTTTCATTTACCCTGTCTTAAATGTATCTCAGCTTCATATCATTCATTATTAGTTCATTCTATATCATCCGCAATAGCTGAAAGGTTAGTACTTCGGAGCCGGAGGTTGCACATTCAAGTCCCACAACTACAGGATTTTTAAAAATCCAAAGCTGCAGATCTGGATACCCAATGGATTGGGCAGAGTTGACTGACAATAAATATTCTCGTGAAGAACAATCTTTCAAAGTAAACCATTACAATGCGGAAATACATATACATATATAGAGTGGTCATCTTCATTTTGTTCAGATCAATGTGCATCATTTTTGGAGTTTTTTTTGTGAAGGCCTAACTTGATATATTGAAGTATAAGTAAACAGACTCTCGTTTAAAGAATATTTATCCAGTAACATAAAATTCAGGCAGTATTTGTATTATCTCTGATAAGATATGTATTATCGACGTTGTAGTTAAATTATATTATTTTAGATTGATGCAACAGACATGTCAAAAGATGAGAGGACTGCGATCCACAATGCTGTAAAAAAAGTTTTTGGTACCAAAATCATTGGATCCACTGTTGCAGGAGCAGGAGACAAAAAATCAATTGTATTCACCAAATATTACAAAGGAGGTAACAGTTTAATTAATTTTCTGTTAAAACTTCATTTTCTTTGGCAATTTTGATTTATTCATGAAGATCGATATCCATTACTATCGCTACTAACTTTTGTTGCCTAAATGCAGCAAAAAAAAAATTTATAAAATGCATCAGGGAGCCAGTAATAAACTAAATGGAAATGAATGATATTTTGTTTCTGATGTGGGGCATACACCCTGGTTAAAAATTTAAATAAACATAGACTGATAATAATTTCAGCGTCAACTGTGAAAAATATTTTACATTCAATCTATTATACATGTAATTTTCAGTGCGCGTGGATAACAGAGAGAAATGGGTTTGGCCGGGAGAATATGTTCACTTTTTAGTTCACAAAGAAAATTGTGATACTATGGAAGCTGCAAGTCATATTTCAGAAAGTCTTCACATGAGTCGGTAAATAATATTTTCCTAGATTTCCTGTATATAACTTACACACAACTAGGATTCTCCATTCAGTGGAAAATATTATTTTCTGTTTTCAGCGCTAAACCTGCACTTTTTGGATATTGTGGTACAAAAGACAGACGTGGAAAAACAACACAATGGTTCAGCATAAAAAAAGTTGATCCCAGTAAAATTCAAAAGTGCTGTAAGAATATACGCAATGTAATGGTAGGAAATTATACATTCAAAGACTACCATTTGAACCTTGGCAATCTAAAAGGAAATAGGTAAATACTTTTAGTTACAAAGTCCAAAAGTGAAATATCCCACAAATTTGGTTTATTTAATAATATACATATGGTAATGCATCTGACTATCAATAATTTGAAATCATAGTTATGAGGCTCAATTTCTTTTATTTCGTTACGTTATCCTCAAATGTTAGGCCATGCAACAGTTGAGTAATTATTCTGAAGTGAAGCATTTTTTACTATTAACAGGTTGATCCCATGGGGGTCACCGGTGACCGGCACTGAATTTCTTTTATCGGGCCGCGGGGGTCACCGGTGACCGGCAAGGAAAACCTATTTTAGAGTTCTACAGCCCTAGCAGACACGCGCGCTGTGGATTTTCTATAAGCATTGACCTTCTTGTTTATTACATCAATTTCGACTTGGCGCATTTCAATAAATCAATCTATTTGCGCCGTAACGGTCACCCGTGGCTGGCATATCAAAAAAACTAATAATCTTCATAAAAAAATATCTGAATAAAAATTAAACATTACATTACATATCCTATCAAATATTATTAAAAAACGAATAATCATTTTTAAGCCAATTATAAGTAAAGCCTGATGGCGATCAACGCATTAAGACTGATGAAAAAATCTGGATTTATTTGTCATTGAAAAAGGGAAATCAATTTTACAGTGGATAATGAGGCATTCTCTTCATATAATGTTTAAGATTCAGGATTGCTCTTCGCAACGTTAC
Source organism: Rhyacophila evoluta (assembly GCA_022683975.1). Classification (NCBI taxonomy): domain Eukaryota; kingdom Metazoa; phylum Arthropoda; class Insecta; order Trichoptera; family Rhyacophilidae; genus Rhyacophila; species Rhyacophila evoluta. The sequence goes on along the minus strand of JAGVSQ010005021.1, from coordinate 5,146 downwards.
TGCTGGTGATGAATTAATTGATATGGCTGTGCAAAATGTGAAAGATAAAGGATTCATTAACTATTATGGTCTTCAAAGATTCGGAAGTAGAGCTGATGCACCAACCTATATGATTGGTCGATTTCTGCTGCAGGGCAAATATCGAGAGGTGATTCCATCTGAACTTATTTCTGTAATACTTAAAAAACTCATTCATATTAGTCCTGGAGTAATTGATCCTCAATAAACAAACAATTAAGTATATAATATTTTGTTTATACATACCAGCTTTATTATAAAATTTACACGGTTTATGTTCAACAGAGGAATTCTATATTAAACACTATCTTTTTATTTTAACTCAGCCATAAGATTTGAATCTGTACCACAACACTGTAATCGCTGTGAGAAAGTGTTGTCAATTGAAATAAAAATGTCATAAAATTATTATAATCATAGTGTAGAGGTTAGTGTGCACACTCTTAAGCTGGAAGTTACATAGCTGCTGGATTTTTAAAAATCAAAAGATGCAGGTTCGGATGTCTGACAATCAATTCTCATGAAAAACAATCTATCAACATACATTCTTACAATGCGGGAATCCAAATACTCTTATTTCTCAAATGGACATCCTCAAATCCTATGTTTTGTTGAGTAAACATAGTAAAAAAAAAATATTAAATGTATCGTCTTACTTTTCCGCAAGGCCATAGACATCATATTGCTTCCTCATGGAAGATTAGTTTACCCACTGGAATTATATCAGAAGACAAAAGATCCACATGCAGCCTTGAGAGGGATACCTCGCTATGCATCTACAAGCATAGAGGTGAAGCTTTTAATGGGTTTGGCATCCAGTGCACAAAATGACCTTGTTGCTGCACTTGAAAGGGTATGTTTTATTTATCCAACAATCATTTCCATCGGTGTCATATCTCTGGTAATTACGAGTTATTTTTATAAAGTTTTAAATATAGCAGGCAGTACCAGCATTTCAAAATTGATTACATATTAAAATTGCATACTTTATCTGTAGTCAATCCTCTTTTGCCAGATTTGTAAATATAGTTTTGCACAAGTGTCAGTGAAATCAATATTTATAGTAAAAGTTACACAAAAAATCTATGGAATATTATATACAGCTGAACAACATAAATGTACCAATATAAAAAAATTGTTTAAAATTATAAAATGACAACAATTTTTCAAATGTGTCCATCTCACTTTTTAACCCACATCTGTATTATTTTGTATGTTCTATTTGAACATATTTGAAGATGGAGTGAAGTGTGAAGATTGATAAGAACTGCGTTTGATATTTGATTTTGGTGCTTTGTATAGATCATAAATATTATGAAACTCTTCTAAATTTTATTATTTTTAGATACCTCGAAATACAAGATTGTTATACATACACTCATACCAATCTTGGATATGGAATCGTTGTGTATCAGAGAGGATAAAACGCTTTGGACTTAACTGTCATGTTGGAGATTTGGTACCGCTTAACCCAATTGAATTAGAAGAGCCGAAAGATATTGATGGTAAAATATTTAATTCATTGTTATGAAGCTGTGTCAACTAGTAACTATATCTAAGTAGCTACATTCTCATGATATAGAAATAAACTGAGCAGTCACATACTCAACCGCTTCTCAATGACCATCTTGCATTTCCAAACAGTTATATACTATCGTCCAAATGGAATTAATAAGCTTATCATGTGAAAGCATGTCATCATAGACAGTAGCTTAGCTACATATTCTGCACCCTGGAGCAAGTAAAATTGCTGCGCCCCATGATTTCTGGTGAAATTTGTTTTCTATGTAATAACACATAAGCAACTTTTAGGTTTTTGGTCGAGAATATGTTGCTTAATGCAAGCCTACCCTAGTGCCAAGTTAAGTTTTTACTTCCTTACAAAAACTATGGTGTTTTTTTTGCTCTCTCGCTACCTTAAAAATTTTATTTCCTTCCAGAAATTATGGTAGAAACTTGAATGAATGAAATAAGTAATGAATCTAGTTAATCAATGTCTATTACTTAGCATCAAAAAATGAATTCAACAAAAATCATTTCACATCAAAAAGTCTCATATTTAAAAAATAGCACTTACATACACATATATTATTAAAGTCATGATAAATAACTTTTTATCTTCTTGAGCACATGTTAGCATAATTGTGCACAATTTATGTCCACCCATGGCTCAAATCAAAATGGTTATTGGATGTCTTAATAACTTTCAACACAGCAATAAATTATCTTGATCATGGATCTCAAGCTTTAATTTAATAACAAAGCATCCCTGGCGTCAAACCATTATTTAAAAGATCCACTGCAATTTTTTTTTCCAAATCCAAAACTTTGACATAGTTTTTGGCAACTCTGTACATTGGCTAGATGTTCATTTTTGCGACTAGTCAAACTGCATCTTCCCGAAAATAACTCCCAGTCGATAGAAAGAGTGTTTAATCCTCTCCCCAACGATAATGTGCTGAAAGATTTACCACCAATATTATAGAGGGCTTTGTTTTATGACAGACACTTGTGAATGGTACAACGATGGCGATGAAGATGCTGAATATTTGAATGTAGATGAAGTAACTGATTCTACCAACAACGACGGAGACACAAATGGAAAATCAGAAAATATTGAACCAAAAAAAAACTCAACAACTAACACTGATAAGATTCATGTAAAAGTGAAGGCTCTCACTGAACAAGATATTGAGAATAATAATCACACTATTTATGATATTGTTCTTCCGTTGCCTGGGTACTCCATTGAATATCCTCCGAATATGAAAGACTATTATTTAAAGATTTTAAAAGAAGATAATTTGGATTTGGACTTGAAGCAGTCTGTTAAGTATGTTTTTTTTTTTATCCTAAACTTTTGCACTCGACACCATGACATATGGTGGCATTCAACCAACTTAAATCATTTGTCAGTCAGTATTGTATTTACATAAGGTCATAAAATAATATCTACACCTTCAGAGTTACTATTATTTTCACACTTATTTTTTGGGTTAAAAAAAATAAACCTTTCAAAGAGCTGAGAAGAAAACGATGACATGCAACTCAACTGACCGATATTATCAAACTAATATGAATCATGATTTCGAATTAAAATACAGGTGATAATGCATGGTGATATTTTAATAATCTGATAAGACCAATGACTCATAGATTCACATATTTGGATTAGTGTCAATATTTTTTTATATAAAATAAATTTAAAAAAAAAATTCACAACGGTAAATACTATCATAAATGACAAGTATCATGAAAAATACCACCGCCGTGGAGGTCTTTGAATAACGCAAAAAACTAAAATGTTGCCATGGTGGGGGCACTCGAGTGCAAAGTGTTAATTTAATAATAGCGGTCTTTACGAGTAAAACCATTGCTGTATTCAGCCCTCAAGAGTAACAGTAGTAAACAACTAGAGACTTAAATATGTACAACACTAAACATTATCGTTAACATATTTTGAGGCATATTCTCAGATAACAACTTTGGCAAACCATAGAAGTGGTTTTTCTTAGAATTATTAACCCTTTGAAGGGTGAGTTTTTTCATAGCCATTTCATTTTGATACATGTCAGTTGGTATATATGATAATATCCTAAGTTTTTCAAAAATGTCTGCAGAAGTATCTTAAATAATAGTTATTGGAATGATCTATATTATAAGACATACCAGTTCCTGCGGCATATAGTCGGATGAAAAATTACATCTGTACTCATTTAGTCATGAACAGTGTTGGACGTAATATAACCTCTGTACTTTTTTATGGGTCAATACATCCACTTTCACATCGTTCATGTAAGCTTGCCGAAACATGGGTCCCAAAAAAGAACCCATATAAATTTTACAAATTTCAAAATAGTTATGGGAATCAAAGCATTCAATTTCAAAAATTCAAGAAATGCCTTGAATTTTCGAAATGGAAATAAAATATATTGTCACATTAACAAAGGTTTGGAGAAACCAGTGTTCATTTACAGGGTATGGATATTTTGTTTATCTGCTACTTGTAAATTGTGTCTTCTGTCTCACCGCTAGAATGAAGATTAGCTTGCAGGCCTAGCAATCCGGGGAATGCAGGTTCAATTCCCATATATGTTGAATTTAAAAAAATACAAGACAGGTTGAGCAATTTTCTTACAAACAATTCTCGTGATAAATAATCTGTCAACACATGTCTTCACAGTATATGGATTTCCGCAATGGAAATCCATATACACCACTTTCGGAGTGAATATCTTAGCACTGAAGTGAACATGGTATAAAAAATAAAACTTGTAAATTAACCATGTTGGTATATTATTGTAAAACATGCACACATTTTATTGCTTTAGGCAGTATAGTCTGTCTGGAGCCTACAGACAGATGATGGCAAAAACAGAGAATCTCCAATGGGAGACTATCCGTTACAACGATCGTTATTGTGACCTGATCATGTCTGATGCCGACGAGCTAAATGGGAAAGAACCTCCAAAAAGTATACCAGGTAACATATCATCATCATATTCTATCAAGACTAGTAGGAACCAACTCTTTGTATTTACCCAAAATTTACTAAACTCTATCAAGGAAAACATATTTATTCCGCTGGAATAAATACACAAATTTCTATTTTGATCAATAGACAGTCGAATTAATTTCATACTTTGCTAGACTTATAAATTTTATATTGAAATATCAAGAGTGATTTCATCAATTAAGTTATTATCAATTCAGTCTCAATCAATATAACTGGTCCTATTATTCAAATAAATTGAATTTCTTATTTGAGATGGCTTTAACACTTTCATTAGTGAGTCAATTTTGTATGCACATACGTTTTAAACACAAATCTTTCACTGCTATCAATTCAACTACCATCATAAAATCAATGGAATTGGATATCCTGATTTGTTAACAATGAATGCACTTTTATTTCCAAACAACGAACAAAATAAATTGAAAAGTTATTCCAAATTGGTAAAAATGTGTATTAACTAACACCTTATGATCGGGTGTCTCGAACGATACACTCTAGCCTAAAGCGGGCGCTTTTTAGCGATTAGCGCAAAAATATACAACTTTCTTAAAATCGGTACAACTTCTAAACCAAACAATATTTTCGATTGAAATTTTCAAAGAAATCGTGTGT
>JAGVSQ010005020.1:4632-18357 GCA_022683975.1 Rhyacophila evoluta | reverse complement strand
TAAATGTTTTTTATTGAAAATATACTTTTTACGTAAAAATGTCTCGAGTGATAAAGGTTACAGTGGTGGATCTAAAATTTATTTAAGTGTATATAAAAATAACAGCGATTGGCTTGACATTCGGCTTACGCATAATATTACCAATGTATTATTACTGTAATATATTATATATAAATAGTCTGAATATGCACAAAACGTCAGAATATGTATATATATTTTTTCTCCAAATATTATTAAAAATAGGTTCTGTTTGTTATGCATTAATAGCCAAACATGTTCTTTCTTATTAGGTCGACTTTAATCCTTGGTATTTCTAATTGACAATTGTATATATCGTCCCCAACAGTGAAGGAACACGTAACTTGATTTTTTGGCTTAAGTCACTCCACTCACAAGTTACGTGTTCCTGCAATATTGGCAACGATATCTATAATAAATATAGTCATGTATTTTTTGGTTGTGTTGAAATAATTTTATCCACATGAAAATTGATTTTAAATTTCATTAAATTGAACGAAATACTTGTTCGTCCCAGCTATTTTTACATTTGATATTTATTGGATGATTATAACTGAGAGAAATTATGCAGGGGATTTTCCAAAATGTCTATCTCTCGGTTGTGTGAAATTCATATAATTTGATAATGTTACTAATGTAGTATTGTAAAAACTTGTTTGTTCATATTAAAATGAATTTACATGTCAGTAATATGATGAGCGAATAAACTTACAAATTTGATTCAAAAGTTATATGTTGCCAAGGAAAATTGTTGGCCGACTTTTAGGATTATAAATTTATTCTAAAATTTTTGACCGGGAATTATACAATAAATAATAATACGTCCTAGCCAAATAAAGAGGGCTTATTCAATTTCCCGCGTACAAAGGCATAGAATGAAGCTTGGATTTACTTCATAACTTCATGCCTTCGTCCTTCCGGGTGTTTCGTTCTGTGAAAGGACTCGCGATTAACCCAATTTAAATCTGCCTTTTGTGGCAGTTATGGCACTGATTTCGAATGGAATAAAAGAGATGTTATTATGCACACGTTTCCGAAAGCCGTTGGTAAAAAATGGAAACTTTTTTACAACGTAGTTCTTATTTCTATAATTAGTACATTTTCATCCTTTCGTCCTTTTTAATGTGGAGCACATGGACACCATATTAAGCTTCCAAGAATCGCTATTGCTAGCCGATACTGCCGTGTTCTCCCAAGTCATTAGCATCTCGTAGCTTCGCCGAATATGTTCTCTAGATTGTATATAGGAGTCTTCAGGGATGCACACATCTGGTTAGCTTGATCAGATCAAGACTTTTTGAAGATGCTATTGATACGTGGTCGAGTCAGCTTCGGCGTCACATCTTCACTATTGTAGTATTGAGTGGCTGTACGGTCTTATTTCTTCCACCAGAATCCACCACAAGCATCTTCCAAGTCATTTATTTATTTATTTTACGCATGTTGTAACATTACAAATTATAAGTTTAATACATTAACGCCATGATATACATATGCTTATAACAAAAATATTAAAATATAAAATGCATGAATGTATGAAATGTATTTTATAAAATGATATTTGTATATTACCAATAAATACTACTGAGTTTAAGGAAGGCCTCGTTCACACTTCGGCTACCTAATGTGCCCCGCCCTTACACGTCTCAATCAGGCGTATCCCGGAACTCGAGAAGTTTTCGGATGGCCCGATGGCTCACACTTCGGCTAGCAGTCTATTACAGTAGACCATATTGGCATGTTAATAAGTTTCTTCATAAAAAATACTAAAAAAATGAACGTTACCCGCTCGCCGCTAGTCTAGTCACTTCCGAAAAGGTCATAAGTTGGATAAGTCATGACTTCGCTCATGGTTTCAATAATCCTATGTACATTTTTTGCTTTTTAATGGGACACGATATAGAAAAATAATATTTTAGTATGCTATATATGTATTATACATGTTTACCCATCTCTGCAATGTCAAAATATTATGTTAGATGGTTTTTTTTATCATTTTTTCTCTTTTTTAAAGGAACTAGACTAAACAACAGTTACTGTTTAATTACTACTGTATGTGGAGGATAATCCATATCCACTACGGACACATATTAATACTTGGCATACGACTAAGTATTTTATTTATTATGACGTTATTTCACCATTATCTTATATAGTATAATTAATTTTGCAATAAATTGTACGCTGGATTTTATTCAGATTCATGCACGACTTCAAAGCTATCTTCTAACGATTTATATCCATGTTTTTGTCTCCAATCAGCTACACCAGCCTTTTATTTAAATGTCCGACATATAAATATAGTATTACGACATTTTTTTGAATTGCTACATAATTAATTATTGAAGCTGTACCAGGATACAAGCATTAATAATAGCTCATGGAATATGTTGATTTTAAAATTTGTACATTAATTATCCAGCGAAATCTTTTAATTATTATTATCTATAACCCAGGTTCAAGATTACTGTATTAAATGTATACTGTATATTGTTTAAGACTGAATATACTATGCGAGACGTAAGCAACCAAAAAATACGCTGTATGTGTCTATTAATCTCACTGATTGAATGCACTTATCCTTTAAAACACTCTAATAAATAAGTCACAGGCGATACATTTCTCAACCCCCTGCTCTAACATCGAATACTCCACACTGCCTAATACACCCCCGAAGCCTACATTATACATTCACCGGTATTCCGTATAAATCACCCTCATACATCACGCGACCACTGCCTGACGGGACATCAATCCTAGCCGGTACTGGAATCCCGGTAATACGCTTCATCTGTGTGTGACAATGCCTTTCTAAGGCTGGGCCGATTGTACTGGAAATTCTATTATATGGTTGGGCGATTGATCGTGTACCTTTAATTTGGAATATCTCTTTGTCGATTATTTAATATATTATATATACAGAATGGTCAAAGCTGTCAATCAGTGTTATAACCTTTACATGATTTTGAATTAAGCATAAAGTTATTCTATGTAAAAATAATGGTATACGTATAATGGGTTTAAATGTTTTAAATACATAGAAACACACTCTTCATCAGACATTCATGAGAAAAAAAGAGTTTAAATACTTCAGAAGATTTTTTCTCATTTTCAATACTAAGTCTTATATAATTAACTACTTTGTTAAAAATAAACATTTCCATTTAAAATAGTTAAATACAATAATACATAAAACTTTATTATTACACGATTTAATATAATATTTTTTTATTTACTCAAAACGAGACAGTTAAAATTTTATGACATTTTTATAATAATAATCAATGATGTCGACCAATTGAATTTAAACTTAAAACTATTTTTAAATTGTGAATTCTGATAATCTCTATCTTTCCATAATTACTTTGAATAAAATGACCACTGTTTCAATCCTTGATGTCTCATGATTTACATAACCAATTTTGAAAAAGTGAAACGAAAATAAATCTTTACTTTTATGTGACATTTTTGTTGAAAATATCTTTTTGTTTCAGGTAAGGAAACGGAATTATTTCGCCTATCAATGTTGATAAACGAGTAAGTTTTTTTCTCTATTTTACTACATTGAAGGACTATTTTATTTGGAATAAAACATTCTCAATATCCAAACTTAACTATGACTACGTATTATTTAAATAAAGCATAAACAATCCATATATACTATAATTACGTATTTAAGTATAAAATGTCTTAATATTAATTTCTGTGTTGGTGTGAGTACTTCAATGTGTGCGCAGATGTCTTGTTAGCACTTGTCATGCGTGCGGTTGTCATGCAACCTTAAAAAATACCCGGCCATGGTTTGCCAAATATGCACTTGAGTCTCATGCTCGAACGCATTCAAACCATGGCCAAGATGATATACCATTTCTCACGTTACGCATCCTTTGTGCAAAATACAAATGGATGTATGACATCAGGAGAATACCCTCCCAACCCCAACACTGAAACATGAAACAGACAACGGAAGCACGAAAGACGCACCACATAGAATTCTAGACCTCGTACATAGCAAGCAGGGTAACAGAATCCGACAACCATAAAAAAAAAAAACTTAAAAAATACATAGTGAGGCCGGAGCTACAATAGATACGATGGCGGCAGAGCAACGTCAGCAAGAGCGTCGGCAATAGAGATGAAAAATAGCTATACATACATGAGTGAGCAAGCGAGCAAGTTGTTGTGACGATAACGTATTTTCGCGGTGCCGAACTTGCTTACTTGTTCACTCACCTGTTTATCGCTATTTTGCATATCTGCTGCCGACTCTCTGCTATCATAGCTCCAATATAAATTTTGTTGATCTCATTTGCAATTAAAATATAAGGATACCATCGAGTGTAGCATTATTTTTAGTTCGTACGAATAACCCTAAAATCAAAATTATCTACAAACTTTAACCGAACATTTTCATAACCAACTTAAGTATCCATGTACGTATTATCGTTTCTTGCTTGCTTTTATAATTAAATCGAAGAATGCCAATTTTTCTATGAAGATTGGCCCTATCAAAAATGTCGTATTTCAAACTGTGATCCTTATAGAATTTCATAAATATTCAAATAAATTTTAGTCAAATTTCTACTGCCGCGTTCTGCCAGGCGATTATATTAGTTAATTGAAAAGGAATACAAATAAATTAATGTTGTTTAGTTATAACATGTGACTTGTGTTTGAGTTGTAGCCAGTATTGCCATGAAAAACTTTTAACGCCTTTTCTATTAGACAAAGTAATTTATTTTAAAGTGATTGAAAAGTGCAAGCGGAAGCCGTACTCAAGAGATCGAGAAACTTTTTAAAACTAAAATTTCAAAAGTTTTTTAATAAATCAAAAATGTAATTCGTAGAAAGCGTCAATAAATTATTTGATAGATTCAATAAGATTGAGGTATTTGTACTTTTTTATTTTATAATTTAGTATTTTAAACCAAGCTTTAAAATGAAATACTATTTTAGCTTTGCGTACAAATGGTATCATCACAAAATGTATAATATTTACAGCGGTCTCTGTCTTTGTAAGTGAAAGTAAAATAACTCGGTAAGGTATGCTTAGTCGCAGAATAAGTCACCTTATCATCAAAAGCTCTTATCTTTAAACGACTATGTGAAAAGAGGGTTCTTATATATAAATTGTACTACCAACACCGCTTAGAAACTAGAACACTAAGTTTTAATTAATTTGTTAATTTTTGTAAATTTATTCCTAGCTTTTTTCACAATTGAATGAATTGTATAACTAATATAGTTATTTATTTAACTTAGATCATTTAACTGCTGTAAGCGTAATATGACATTGATTTCCACAAAATACACAGTTTGCTTATAATATAAAAGTATAAATTCTCTATATTTATATAATATGTCTTATCGTGTATCTTAAGTGGACTGAATTTTTTTCACAATAACCTTAGCTGACCTCTAATACAGGATAAAAAAATAGTCTATGGATTGCATCCATTCAAAACCGAAAAAAGCGAATGAAATCTACACTCTGTATAAAGATAATATCTGCTAGAAATGTATTTGTTTTTAAAAGTAATTCGACCACCCGCAACATTTAACTGCTGGACTTGATATATAGTAGATTCCACGAGACAAAGTGTCCGAGGCTTTTTTATTGTTTTTATATCGCTCATTTTATTATATTACATTATTCTTCAATTGTGATATATTTTTTCTTCTGAAATGACTTGGCTGTCAAATTTTATGTGTTGGCAGCCGACGTCTAGACAGACTCCAATAAAATGCTAAATCAGCAAAGAATTTGTAGTCCAGTAAGCGATACAAATTCCCATTACACGTGACATCGATAATGGATATTTTTTAGCATGTAACTAACAAGAAGGATGTTTACTTTTTATCAACAATTCCAGTAGAGTAAGCCAGCAAATGTGGGCAATTATACGTTATAATACTTTCCCACAACTTGTTTCTATCATGACTTTTTGGATAATTAATTTTAATACAAGAATTTGGCAGCATATTTATTCGTAATGTTGCAAAAAAATATTCAATTTCTTTATCAGAACATATCTTGTTTAGTAAAAAAATGTAGTTTTAGGACATGGTTTTAAAATATTCGCAGCGTCATATAACGAGAATGTATTTCCCATCAGCTTTGTCTGGCAGACATCTTAAATATATAATTAGAATAGTAGAGATTATGGTTTTTACATACAATCCAATACAATTCAGTCAATGTTTTGAGACTTTTTTCTTGTCAATTTGCAACGTCATATTACACTAGAAAGAGTGTTGAGTTGTTGCAAGTGTATGTACATATCTAACGGTGAATAGAGCGAAACTCAAGTATTCAAATTCGATAATGTTGTATTTATTTGTATATCAACTGGTTTCATCGTTAGATACAAAATCTTGGTTGAAGTCAGTAAACATGTGTATAAAAAAATAAAAGGGATATTGATTCACGCAAATCGAAAGTATTTTGCCATACCGTTTCTGGATTATGTTTCTTATGACCCAAATTGCTTGATTAATTCGAAGTACTGATGATTGTATCACAAAACTTATAATACTAACAATGAATAACAAGTTTTATTCTACGTTACTTTAATCAGTCTACCATTTTATTATGAATGCTATTTTATGCTATTAACGCGGCATTTCAACAAGTTTAATATTTTTGCTTTTATTTTGTGCCTTTAGTTTGGTGGTAAATGTAAATATAGTAGTATGAGAATTAACCTAGAAATAAATGAGCGAACCTTCCGTAACACAACCAAAAATTTCACGGCTTATACTAATCTTATACAATATATAGAAGATTTTATATAAGAGATTATTTTCCCTTAATTAATAAATGATTTTTGTCCAAAAGGTTATCCAAGATGATACGTATATGTGTTGAAAGATATTTTCTATTATACTACTACACTGATACGTATTCTAAAATAATATTGTTTTAAAAATATTTAGTATGTGGCTGCAATTATTTATATAAAATGTTTATGCGATTGTAGTTAGTTTTCTTCAAAATTGAGTATAATTATTTTGTTTGAAATTGCATTTGTTAGTGCATTTGACATAATATGTTGGCAATGACTGTCTTAAAGTCGTGCGATGTCTAGCCTCATTTTTTTTTTGTTATTCATTTCTCTGCCTGTGACAATGTTAAATAAAATACAATTTCGCAGATGAAAGCAATGGTCTTTTAATGAATTAAAATAATTAGGACTTGCTCATTTTTGTTTGAGTTGAAAATGAAAAACAGATGTTTTTGTTTTTGTTACGAATTTCGCTATATTCGAAATGCAAGTTATTCATTTAAATTACAATTTTAATACTTATTTTTGTTAAGTAATGGAATAAAAAATAAGTAACTATACTTGTACGTCGTATAGTTACTATGTGCCATAAGTCCATTTTGGGAAATTGTTTTTTTTTTGTTTCTTATTTCTTAAAACAATTTAACTGGTTGGATTTATGGTCGCTTAGAATTGATCGTTTTTTGTAGCTGTTAATAAATTCTCGACATTTTATTATTATGTGGAGTAGCCACTAGAGTACAACCTAATAAGTAGTAATTTTGAATGACTAATTTTTGACTTCATGTCGAGTGATAAATTGGAACTATAATACATTGTAATCGATTAAATATTCACATAATCCTTTAATTATCGAAAAAGTACAAGTAATATGTACAGTACTTTGTGATTGCAATGAGAAATCGTAACAATGATCGTTTTGCGTCTTGTATCATTTCATTCAGCATTTTTTTCAAATATCACACACGTTGAATAAGAAAAATAGTACACTTTGTCTATCCATAAATAATAAAATGATTCGTTCATCAAAAATTGTTGTACATACCATCATTTCTCACTAGAGTTGTATAATAAGCTAAATTCTTATTTTTAAAAATGATATTTGATGTTCTCATTTAAATCAGTTATACCGTTTTGTAAATCTCAGTTTTGCAAATAAATGATAAGAAATAGCAGTATTTCTTGTCAGTGTTTTAATAAACATCAAAGCACCCAAAGTGTTGAAATGTGATATCGACCGATGATGGGTACTGTGTGAGAATTAAATTTGTATGTAGAATCATTTGAAATTTGTACATTATTCGTATAGTCTCTTTTAGCCTCTAATTTTAAGCTTTTGAACTGAAGCCTTAATTGGAAAAATTTATATATTTGATTCGTTCTATCAATCTAAAGAACTAGTTGGTAATATTCCATTCATCGAACGAAATAAAAAAAAAAGACAGGCATTTCGCGCCAAATGGATCATTCCCTATTTTTTGCCAATCTATGGAGACGTCGCAAAAAAGAAAAACCGCGTGAAAAACGAGAAAAGCGTCGCCTATCAGCGACGCCTATCGGTTGTCAACTGTAAAAACACGATAAGAACATAACGGTTTGAAAGCAAAGTTCGACGTAAAAATCCCCCCCGCGATATATCTGCGGAACTGAGACAACAAACGCGCTGTTCGTTTTGGACCTTTAAATGTATAAATAAACTTTGGGTGCTAAAATATTTACGAAACCTACTTAGTGTAGGGTCACTGGTTAAATATTTGGGTGTTTACACATATTAGTTATCACAGCCTTATCTATTTCAGCCAGCTCTAGATTTAAGTATTTTTACATATATATTTTTTAAATTCTATCGATTTGAATACACACTTATATGATAAATACAGCACTTTCAAGAATTCTATTCTCGATAGCATTCGATATTAACAGGGCTAGTGATAAATATGAATTAGAATACGGATCCTATTCACTACTTCAGTGCACGTCAAACAAGATCTTAAGAAGCTGCTCCTGATGTCGCTTTTGAAACTTATAGTGCCCCCGTTAGTTACACTACCGTATACGTCAACATAATCTATGTTAAACCATAACATATGCTGGAAAGCAAGTGAGTATTCCCTCTTATTTAGATAGTTAGCATTGTAAATTTGTAAATTGTTGGTATGATATCGAACGGACTTTATTAATGGATGATATCCAACGGACTTTTAAGAAGCCAAAATCTTTCCTCAGTACTGTTGACATCGGCCTTTATTGTGGTGATACTGAATATGACATAACATATTTCATGATTGTTGCCATTATTATTGAGTAAGATAAGATTGTAGTGATTGCTATGTGTGAATAGACGATGCTAAAACCTGCATAGCTCGATATTGAATAGTGTTGAAAGTTGTTGTAAAATATATAATAGTACTTAGAACGCGATTAAAGTTTATTAAAAGTCGCTATTAAAGATATAAGTTGCGAGCCTACGATAAAACTAACGGAGACATGTGCTGCAAATATATTCAGATAGCTTAAATTTCTTACTCCGATATGGAGAAATTCAGAGTTTTTGAAAATTATAAAGCGATCTGTAAGTGACAAAAAAACCGAAGGCATTAATAAGTGGGTGCATGAGAAATGAACGTATTGCTTATACATAATATTATTCAATGTGTGCTACTGTCAAGAGATCAATAATATAGCTATGATTTATTTATTTATTATTGGAATAAATGGTTTGCCTGAATGAAATATAGTTTGACAACCATTACCCCTTTCCATTAAGCATTTTCTCCCTAGCAAATATTTAGAGAGAAATCTATTATAGTGAAAGGAAAGATATTTACCATTTTCTATAAGTTTTGCCGTCGTATAAATACACTCCGTACTGAGATTGTTTACAAGCGTCTGATGTTCCTCTCATATGATTTGTTTTATTGGGAATAAAAATACAGTATATCAACAAAAAAAAAAAATACGCAAGTTGGTAAAATAAAATGTAAGATAAAAATGCTACCATTAAAAATTCAATAATATTATATTATTAAGAACAATTCGACATTTCCATGCAAGAACAAAGCAATAACATAGAAATATTAGAAAAATGAAAAATAAATTATCGAAATGTTCGATACTTTTATCACGGCATTTTTAATAATACCTTACTTAATACTAAACCATTTCGGTTGATACATTGTTGTTGAAAATGTTTTTCATTCAATGAATTTTTTTTAAAGTATTAAAATATTTCCGATATTTTTAGATATAACTAAAATTTAGGAGTAGATTTTTTTATACCATGTTCGCTCCCAAAATGGAGCATATGGAACAACACAGTGTGAAGAAGTTGTGACAGATTTTTTTTACGAGAATTGTTTGTCAAAACTTATTATATGTTTATACAATGTACGCTTCTTAAGTGGAACATATGGATCACAACAGTGTGTTATTTACTGAAACAGAAGTTAATGGAGTATATACATGATTCTGCGTATTGTCAAGATTTTTTTGAGAAATTTTTCTAATAGTTGTGAAGCATCAAGCTAAGCTTACAGCTACCACGTATACAGTCTCAGAAAACATAAATTGATTTATATTAACGTGTTCTCCTTAAATCGTTTTAACATATGGGTTATTAGTTAATAATATCTCACATATGTATTTTTCCTTTGTGGCTAAGTAGTAAGTGGAACTGTACGTTACAGGAGGTACAAATTCTACAGTAGTATAAAGTGTTTTTGTAGGTAAACGATATTGGAGAGATTGTATGATAATTAATTCTCGTTAAAATAAATCGAAGCGGACATTATTAAATATATCACATGTATAACCTAGTTAATTCCTATCCATTTTTTTTTTTGAAATATTAAAAATGAAACATTTCTTTATTCAGATTGTACAATACTAACTAATTATAAGCCCGACTGTACGCCGAAAATGTTTAAACATTTCGTTTTGGTAGAAATTCTATGAACATTGCGCTCACTCGTTTCGCACTATCGTGTTCTTTAATAATTATTCTAAGACTCAAGCCGTGGTCAAATTTAAAACATCGTTTATTTTGACTAAAAAAATTATGGTCACATCAAAAATGATTGTACAATTATTCATTAGAAAGTCTTGGGTTAAATAAAATTGAAGTCAGCCTTGGTGAAATATGAGCGTTAATTTTGAAAGTTACTTTGAATTATTTGAACACTTTGTAGACGTGTAATTAATTAAGTATGAAAATTGATAAATCTCTCAGTGAAAAAAGTTCGTTTGATTAAAGTTTGTGCGAAAATTTACCTGTTATTCTGGCAGGAAAAGCTAATCGTTAAAAATGAATTTTCCACCATCTGTATAAAATTTATGAAGGGCTTTTCTTCGAGACGAATTCGTTTATTATTTACGGATAACTTGGCAGGAAAGATTGTTTCAGATCTTATTCCTTCAAATATATTTTCTAGTATGAAATAAATATTTAATGTCCTAAACCGACTGCTGTCTCGTAGAGCTTTTGAGCTCGACAAATTCTGTTTCACGCAATGATTCCAGTTTACTACTGAAAAAACACTCGTTTTATCACAAATTTTATCAATAATAATACAAACCGAGAACTATAACAATTGGAATGGATTGTGAGCACATTTATACAGTATTTGTTTTAGTAAAAATTATGTTTTTCAAATGTATGACGTCTTCTTACCATAAATCTAGTTTCTTTTCAATGCATTTATTTTTTAAATCTTACTTATTTTTCGTATTAGAAATCTACCGTGAAAGATAATAATATCAATCTAAAATATTGGTTACGCTTGTTCATTGTCGAATAGTGCGTATTAAATTAAAAGTTCTATTAATGTAGACCAAGTTTGGATAAAAATTAAACTGTATATATTAGAGGTACCCGGTGATGTGTAAATGAATGGAATTACTACGTGATACGGTTTTAACCTCATGAGATTGCAAGCTGTCTACGAGAATTGCTACGAGCTACGACTTTCGTAGCTTATGTATTTTCCCACAAGAGAAGATACAACAAAAAAGGCTGCATGTCAGATATAACCCAAGAGTGTAATGGTTTGCAAAGCTATTATGTGTTCGACATTCTATCCACACCGATATATAGTATAATGTTTTAATTCTCAATAGTATTTATAATATAAACTGTTTTTTTTTTTTAATTTCAAGACTCTTACTAGTTTCTTAAATGCTGTATTTTCTTACGAAATAAATAAATAGTGTGCTATTTTTCAAAAGCATTTTATTGTTAAGACAACCATATTATAATAGTTAATTTTGATATATTTATTTTTAACTATCCACGTTGAGCATTCTGTATAATTTATTAATAGCTCAAAAAACATAAAATTATATAAATTTAATTAAATATTACGGCCGAGAGATCATACTAAACATTTTAAACAGATTGACGTGATTATATGATGGTTACCAGAGCTACAGAAACATTGTGAACCCAATAAATAAGTTTCGCTGTATAATAATAAGAATATGATATATAGATATAAATATAATATCATATAAAAACTAGTCATCTTTTTCACGACCGCTATTGATGTATGAGTTATGTTGATAAATATAAATTGTCTATATTTTATTATAACAGACCGCCAGTGTCAAAATTACCATTCTGGAAATGAAATACATATTTCGATCTCCGTATTGTTCCGTACAAATATGTATATAAAAAAAATTTGTTGAAACCGGTCAATTGTTGAGTCCTTTGAGTATTCAGTCCTGTATTGTCCTGTTTTTGAAACCAGCTGTGGAAATCGAACCCACAATCTCCGTCTGCGTATTCGCTAAAATCTTGGCTACCAGTGAGACCGAAGTATAAATACAATTATGTTTTTATACAGTTAACAAGCTTTTGGAAGATTTAGATGCTTATGTTGGTGTAGAGGAAGCTATGCTAAACGATTTATATCCCGGGCTAGTGTTGAAAAGTTGCTGGCAATTTATAAAGATTTATCGACCTATTAAATACATTACTGTGATCCCATAGTAAGTTGACCAATCATTCTTTCTGCTAGGACTCGCAAAACCTTTTTAGGCACATGCTTGCGAAAACACACATTTTGTGAAGTTATTTTTGTAAGTATGTTAAATGGCAAAGGGGTAGAGGTAGTCCGCTTACAAAATACCCCAAAAGTTAATCTGCGGGCATTGATCATGATTTATGCAACATGTTATTTGAACTTAAATTTATTATTGATAAACTTTAAGTACTTTAATTATTACTTTTAATCTAATGCTATAAATCATTATTTTTACGATTATATTTACGGAGGCCAATGTAAAATACAAATCGCACGTGCCAAAGCAATATCTCGTATATCACATAGCAAAACTGAAAAAAAACTCATAAACTCAATATCATTCGCGTTGAATACTCCTTATATTTGTTGTTACGACTAAATTTAGTAATTCTTATATAAATGTTGTTTTTGTTATAGTTTCATTTACTTTTTAAATATCATTTAATATTTAATTAGAATTTTCGATTAATTTTTAGATGACTGCCATCTATGAATAATATAAATATAGTTGATTAAATTTTTGGTGTTATTCGTTAAATATGTTTTCGATATGATTCACTTCGAAATGAAAAATAAATCACTAGAGTGAATGACGTTATTATTTGTGAGTCGTTTTTATTGCATATTGTAATTGCTAAAAAAAGCAATTGTGTCTCTATAACAAATCTCTCCATATCGAGCCTTATTGTTATTATGTGAGTTCAAATAGATATCCGCATGGACTGAAAAAAAGAACATAATGAATGCAGCAGCCGAAATTATAATTTATGCATGATTCATAATATCGTTCGATTTATGTTTGAAATTTCGAAGAAAAAATATCGTAAGAGCGTCTTGTAGAGGAGTATGTTCCAAAATAAACCCCTTACGATAAAATGCCACACCAGCATCTTTCGACA
>JAGVSQ010005019.1:1140-18359 GCA_022683975.1 Rhyacophila evoluta | reverse complement strand
CGTGTGGAGTAAAGGTAGCTTAACTGTAAATCAGATCAGTTTAAAATTTTACCGAAATTTAAATAATATTGTTTAAATTGATAGCTTACCATTGAAAAAAATGTGACGTAATGCTTCGTATTGTGGTTTTTATGTGTTTGATTTGAATCTGGATACAGTGATAACAAATGAAATGCTGTGTATATAGTCCACGATACTTATGTTCCGAACGTACGAGTATGTCGAAGACATTAAAAACGATAAATAAAAGTGTAGTTTCTGTATTGTACTTACGTCACTTCCATCGTTAACTTTATTAGAGGCTTTGGTATAGACAGTGTGCTTTATTTAAGGGGAAAAGCTTATTTTTACGACTCTTAGTCCTTTCCATAAAATATACACGCAGAGTAAACTGAATTACGATAACAATTTTTAAAAATGCATACTAAGTGAAATTTCAATTTTTCCCGACAGTAAAAATAACTGAGATTTTTATGTCATAAAATTTAAATAAACTTTTTAAAATGATCACCATAAAAAATGCACACTCATATACATATAAATAGATTGAGGAATACACAATACTACGTCTATTAACACCAAAGAAATAAAATTTATGTTAGTTTTTTTGGTGGTTGGTTTTTGAATTATATATATATTCTTACTTAAAATACGAGTGAAGTAATTTGACTTCGTGAGAAATTCTCCGGTAGTATAGAGGTCAGCATGCGCGCCTAGCAATTCCTGGTCGGCGATTAGGTTGAGCATTTGTCTGACAATCAATTTTCGTGGACAAATAGTTTTTCAATACATATCTTCACACTGCGGAGTCTCATATACTCGACTTTTGGAGTGAACATGGTTAGACGATGATGAAAAACTCAATACAAAAGCAGCACCTTGTTATTTAAGAACGCGTGCTGTTACGTTATCATCGGTTGATACACGTGGTGCGGATTGTTACAAAGAGTTTATAATTATGTGTTTTTCGTCCGTCTAGTATATAATATGTATATTAAAAAAACTGCTGGCCAAATAATGTAGTAATCAGAATTAAAAGATACTTGCATAACGCAAGAGGATATAAAGTAGTTGATTGGTGACCAAGAATTTTTGGGATAAAAAGTAAGAAATAAACTATGTTATTATTATTTCTCCGTATTTAATTCGTATGCGGAGATAGTTGCAAATTATACGTATGCTATGGCGTCTCTAAAATTCTCCATCACCCGCCAGTTGCTTGGCATCCTTACGTGTCATAGCAGGATGCCTCCACTCCACTGAAGTTTTATTCTGTACTTGACGAAAGCTCAAACAGGATTTGGGATTTGTGAAAAAATTTGCAACATATATCTCAATCGTTTCTTATGTCATCACATAAATTTCAACTTAATCGAGTGATCTTAGATAATACCATTTGAATATTTCAAAATTTCTCATCAAATCAAAAAAACGTATTAAACGTAAGCATGTGTTTAAAGTTTAAGCTACATTAATAATCTTTAAGCTTCTAAATCAATATATTTTTGCTGATACCTTTTATATAAGCAGAATACTGTGTTTTACATTATTTTATTTAGTCGCAGTATAATATCGCGATAAAGAAAATATCCTAATGGGAATGCTCCGAATTATACGCGTGAACTAACATCCGTCACGACGTAACGCCGAGTCATGGGATCAATATTGTGCTCTGCCAAAATAAGCAACTCCTTCTAACAAGGTTTGAGATTACTTTTAAGTGGAAAAATATCACAATAAAGTAAAATGTGGTACGTACACATTATGTTATTATTGCCACCTTGACGAAATACCTGAATGAATCTTATTTTACAGGTATTTTAATGGATTATTTGCTAACCGTTTTTAGGTATTTAATGAATATCAAAGAAAAATATCCTTTATATGTTATCAAAAATTATTTGAATTTAATTATCCGAAAGTCGAGAGGATAGCGTGCGTGCATAAGAGCAGGAAACTGCGAGTTCGTTTCGAAAAAACATCTGAAAGTAGAGGATTTTGTATCCAACGTATCAACAACTGACAATTCTCGCACAAATTCTGCCAACATAAGTCTCCTTCCTTATTTCTAGAGTGGTCATTTATACACTCTTGAGATCCATATATTCCAGTTTTAGAGCGGATATAGTAAATGTTATATATTATAACATAATTATGATATATACAAGCGTTGTGTAAAATGTCTGCTTTGTTTAGATTGTTCGTGTAGGATTATTTGTATTCTCGTTTGCAATTCAAAGTAATAAAAATTAAAATGAGTAGAAAATGTGTTTATTATATAATCCGTCATCATATAATAAATAAAATGAATGGAAACTTTGCAACGCATATAATAATTCACATGCATTTATATATATATCGGTTTAAAGAAATATTCCCGTACGAATCATCAAAAAAATTTTTTTTATTCTTTTCTGCCATATCTACTCCCTACGTAGAGTATATGGTTATCACATATTTTTACACACGGAATTTACGTGTTTGTATCCTTCCAGCTCTTCTCAGTAACCCTTAATTTTGTCAAATACATTCTATCGATGTTACCCGACAGTCTTCCGGGAAGTGACAAACAGGTTTAAAGCTTACTGAATGCATCCACAGCACGTTTATCGATAGTTCCAGGTTAATCCTTGAATGATTTCCAAATATTAAATTAAAAATAACTAGAAAACTAAAATATTCAATATAAAAATTTTATTGAACCATCTTGCGTTAGTGGTTATAAATTAAACTTTGATACGTAGACTTAAAAAGTATACTAAAGTGTTAAAAAATGCTATCAACAAATTTTATAAACTTGTAAAATTGGCATATAACATAAATATTAAACCACTGGAAAAGGATTCCCACCTAGCAGGTATAAGCTAACAAATAAATTCTTTCTGTATAATATGTACCATGTTTTTTTGACTAGACTCGCTGATAGGAATTCAAGTATCCAACCGTTGGTAATTTATTATTTAGGATGATATAAAAGCATTGGATATTATAAAAATATTATGTTATATTGAACCATAACAAGTAATGGCCAAACGCAAACGCAGCGTAATATTAAACAGTATTGTCAATAAAATATAAATTTAGATATTATACATCATAAAAGTAACAACACGATTGGCTTTTAATAGAATAATGTGTCTTTTTAATGGAAGTAATTGAGTATCTTTTATTTCGATTATTCGAATATTATATCTCGAAAAAAACTGAGGGCTTAATATGAAAATTAATAAACCAAAAACTGTAAAGTATGAAAGCATTGTCGTTAGTTCAATATGGTGACTTTTTAGTAAAGATTAATGGTAGAAAAATAAACCCCCGTAGAAATGTTTTTGAAAAGTCAACATATTTCGAAAATTGTGTATTCATCTGACATTTGAACTCGTGACCTTCTTCGTAAAAAATGAAGTATTACAGCTTTAGTAGCATAGTTAAGAGGGTCGATAAAAATATAGTATAAAAGTGCTTACTGAGAATATAATAATGTAATATATAATAGGGTTAATTCATGTGAGCCTTTTAATATAATATATTTTATAACATGGATTGGTATATGAAAAACGTTATATACTTTATTCGATAAACGGATCTTTTGAATTATGGAAAGGTTTCGCTTAAAAGTATTTTTTTCATGAGCCTGGATATTTTTTTACGTTGCTACTGCATCAGGACGTAAGGAAAGTTCGCTTTGATAAGTCCACTGGAAAATTTCGTGTTTGATAACGTTATTCAATGAGTTAACGGTAGGAAAAAAACTTTGTTGTAAAATACAACTTAATTTTTTTTTAAATCTAATAATACGAAATACGAGTAATATAATAAACTAATAGATTCCTGATCAACTATATTTTTTTCTTAAAAAATAAAAATTAAGCCAAAATTTCTTAAAAAATACTGTAGATGTATTTTTCGTCGTGTTATATGACGAAACCAATCATAGTTTAAAATATATTCTCAGATGACAGTATAAATTATCATTTTTTTATTATTAAGCCATGTACGATCTGAAAGTGAAGTTTATTGTTCTACACGGTACGGAAATGTCTACTCCGTAAATAAAATATACTGATCTCCGCAATGTAAAAAAATGTTGATTTGATTTCGTGAGACTTGATTGTCAGTCAATTGCTCAACCCATTGCGTATCCAGTCTCGCATTTTTAGATTTTTAAAATGTGGGACTCAGATATGGATGCGAAGTGTGTATGCTAACCTTTCGGGTACTGGTTGTCAAAGTAAAATTAATTTAATTAAAATCTATTTGGTACAACTATATTCCAAAATAAACAATTATTTATCACTACAGTTATTAATTTTACGGTTAAATGTCAATTATTATTTTTAATTTACAACATTAAAACCTTCACGTGGACCCTATATTTATTTATAGATTTATAAATTATTAAACTACCACGTCTACTCTAAAAGTGGATAGATATCCTGAAACTTACCACTTTTGAAATGGAGTATATAGATCTCCGCCTTGTAGACATATTGATTTCATAAGAACTGGCAAAAATAAGTCAGCTGATTGCTTAACCCATTGGGCTTTCAGTGCTGCATTTTTTACTAATTCTTGCAGCTATTGGATTTGAACATGTGATGCCTGGCTCCAAAACTTGTACACTAATCTCTTGCCTACCGGCAGATAATTGTTTTAATATTATTGTAATATGATGCATATGAATTCAACATAATATATTCAAATTAAAACAAACAGATTTTTTTAATTATGTTTTCTTTCGGATTTGGATCAACGTTTATATTTTATTTTTAACGAGGTTTATTTGTCAGTTAATTGCTCAATCCTTGGAATATTCTGTTCTGCTGAATTTAAATGCAATCACTGTATTGAAGTCGTGTACATGAACATATAGTAGCAGTAGTAAAGGCAGTGGTGATTGCTGGATAAAAATTTTAATATTCCAAAGTATCCATATTAAAGAAATAAGTTATGAATGTCCATTATGATATGTACTTTGAAATTTGGCTGTCCCGAAAATTTTTATATTGCATCATTATGAAGGTTCGTACGTTACTACAGTTTGCGGCAAAAATGTTGAAAAATTTTACCTTCATTTGTATTTATAATATTTATATAAATTATCAACATATTACATGTGTACTTATTATAATAATAACTTTTCAACGACAGAATGTTACAAATAATAAATATTTAAAACATATGTACATTTAAGCAATAATTTCGTTTTATGTATTCCATGTCACTTGCACTATCTAGAATCAACTTACTGTCTTACGTGCTTCTATGCATTCTTCTTGGTCCCGATACATATATCTTCCGTTGATCATTCAGAGCAGATACGATATAAAGTTATTATAGGTTGATTTGGTAAGAGTGTCTGCATCGAAACTAAATAGCGCAGATTGAAATCCTGTTGATGAAAAAAAATATGAATTAAAAAATAAATAAAATACGGGACATAAATGGGTTAAATTATACGTAATGATCGATCTGTCAATGTATTTTGGACTTGAACCAGTTTGTTAATTCCACTAGTTTGAAGGTGGCTTTTTCGTAAGTATCTATCTATATTTCACACTATTGTTCCAACTAAATTATGTATATTATAAATGTCAAAATATTACCACCTCCGTTTGTTACGGGCATATTTTTTTATGTTGAACTGTCTCTTTGTACCGAACGCGCAACGAATACAACCGTAAAAAAAGGACGTAACCCTAAGTTTTTTCAAAGTCGCTTTATTTGATAAGCACAGTGTATAAAACTTAACACACGTTCTATCTAAAGGATGTAATTTGAAAATGTCAAATTGATATCTAAATTCAGCTTTTAAGTTTTAAGAAAAAGTGATGCTATGTGAAATTTGCAACTAGAAAAAATGACGTCACCAAATCATTTTTTTTTGTTTTTCTTCAAGGAAATATTAAATTAATATCACATTGGATAACAACTTTAATTTTCATCCACTTTAATTAGGGATTTGGTCTATTTAATAAATTGTCTTAAGCCCGAAATCATTAAACAATATTTTTTTGTGCCTCCTATAAAAAATGTTCGGTGTGGGTTACGTCCCTTTTCTTTTCTACAGTCGATACATTGTTGATTTTTCACCTCACCAAAAAAACAGGCCGACCTTTCATCAAGTGAAGCGAAATAATAAATTACCATCGTCTTAAATTGGATGTCATGGCTAAGTTAGCATCAACAAACTTCTATTAAATTCACCCACGTCTTACAATGCGGTCGGGAAGAAAAAACGCGTTGTTTGGAAAACAAAAAATGCGGCTGAGAATTGGTCATACCCACCGTCATTGTGTATTTCGTAATTCTCATAAATTGATAATGCTTTTGGAAGACACATCTCTAGGGCTGGGTTTTTTGGGCATGATTTATGAGATACCTAAGGACGATTCTTCTCCGGAATTATTAGTACAATGAATACAGTAATGCTATTGTTTTCATCTTTTTTTTTTATCACTACCAGTTGAATAACATTTTTGACAAGTGGAGTAACCAACTTGTTAAGTAATAGTAAAACTCTTTTTTCCTGGTCGCAAATTTTACAACCCATCTCTTTTTAAACTTTTAATAAAATTTTCATCAATTTGTATACATTATGATTAGCAAAAAATTACTATTTTGAAAAATACTGAAGGATACCTCCTTTTTATTTGCTACAGTCAATATATCTACAGGTAATATATTTAAAAAAGGAAAGCAATAAGAGAAAAAATAATGATATGATTTTTTGTGTTAGTTAAAGTTTTTATCTAACGCTTCGTAATTTTGACATGATGGATCACGTAATTAATATTTTGCAAGATTATCTCATCTAATAAAAGAAATGTAGAAAGAAACTTAGGGATTTAGAGCGGACGATATAAATAAATATATGATCTATAAAATCTTACACGGAAAAATATATAATTTGGAAAACGGTTTGAAGTTGAAAATTGATTTAATAATTTAATATAAAATTTTCAACCCACGTTTGCAAAATAAAGCGAAATATCAAGACGTATTAAAATATTCTCTTTGAAACAAGGATGCTAAAACCGTTTCTGACTTTACTATAAAGTTTGTTTAATTAAAAGTACTTGAAAATCATCTTCAATTATCAACTCTTAATAAAAAATATTTCGAGAAAATATTAATTCGAAAACAAATTAAAAATATGAGACGTTTAAAATTAACCAATCGAAGATTTAATGAAAAACGGAAAGCTTGTGTTTTATCTCACCACATTAAGTAATACAGAGTAAAAAAATTATCAAAATAGACAGAGAATACTGTTTGTAATTAGTATGCTTATAATTTATTATAAACTAGCTATCGCGTTACCATATCAAAATTACGGTGCTGGTCCGCTAGTATCCAGTAAAAATGTACGTATTAAATTCAAATTTGAAAAATATTGACGTAAATAGAGAGAAAGACGACAACCCAAGGCAAATATCTTCGACAAACTAAGCAATTATATTTTGTCGCTCGAAATGTTACCACTCTTCTCCTTTGAGACGTAATGACATAACATGAGCGGTCGACGCTACCATTACACACATACCAACGTCATCTAATACACACGCGAAATAAAATAACAGCATGATTACCCCTCGAAAAATGTTCAATAATTAAAAAATCTCAAATTGAAAAGTCCAAGATATTCGAATAGATTTGATTTTTTTACCATGTCCGCTTTGAAAGTGGAGCATACGGATCTATACAGTGCAAAGATGTCTACTTTGGAAATGGAGAATATGGGTTTCCACAATATGAAGACATGTCTTGACAGATTATTTTTCAAGTAGCAGGCCAGGTAATTTTTAACGTTATTTTTCAAATATTTAACGAAAAATGTCCTAAAGGTAATTAATTGTCGTAGACCCACAAAGAATATATTTAATTTAAATCGGGTTTTAGTTAAAAATCAATATTTATTAGGTGTTTTTAGTATTAATTTAACAAGATAAGCCGTATTTTACAAACTATTATGATGAGCATACTTTGTGGTTTTATAATACAAAAGAAATACAGTTTTAATGATAATTTGTTAGAATAGCTTGTTATTACAGTAATTAGTGGAAATTTACGTAATATTTAAGTTTATTCTTATCGCACGATAACAGGACAAGGCGTGGAAAATTTTATTATTTTAAAGCAGAAATGATTCATTTGCCGGATACAAGGCCTCTGAAGCCCATTGTTAATGGTGTCATGATATTTTTTTCATAATGTTCATATTTCGAAAGAGAAGTTTCAGTAGGTTTAGTTCTAAAAATGTTTTTGCTCTTTGATTAAAATAAAATACCCAGAATGAAAAATTGTCTTTATTCAACAACCTCTGTGCTTAAGCAAAGTCAAACCTTATCAGTGTGTTCTTTTTTAAACATTACATACACCTCGATATGACATGTATTTTTACTTCTTAAAAAATGACTTAGATTCGATAAATAAAATTTATTTAAAATAATGAATATGCTAAAATATGTTGAATAACATAATAATATTTTTTAAACTATGCCTGATACCAAGTTAAGTATAGAATTTTTTACAATATAAAAACCTATTTTGAAAAACTGTTTTTTTCAGTAAGTTAATAGATAATCTATGAAATATCCAAGTCTGAAATGTTTACCACATAATAAACCTTTATGTATAGAACAGCAGGCCAATTAGTAATGATAATTTTTACATTGAGAATCTTTTGAATCTTCTTATGAATATATTTTCTTAGCAATCAGCTATTCTATTGAAATATAATAACTTAAAAGAATTCAAAGAAAAATAATATTAGACGTAATTCTTGAATTACATAATAAATACGACGTAGAATCGAATTATAATATGATTTGTAAAGTGATTACTTAATGGTATTAACTTGTACTAGTACTAATTTGTTGTGTAGGCTTACATAAATTACTATTGTCACAAAAATTCAAAAACTATTTTATATAAAAGACAATACTTTATAGTAAGTAAGCTATGCAAAAGGGCTCTTAGCAGTGGGGTGGTAATATATGATTCTAAATTTACTGTGGTATATTATATTACTATGCTTTTTTTTCACGTCTATTCTGAAAATTGAATTCAGATAATTTCGCTGCCTTACCATAAAATATTTGCACCCTCGCATGGTTTGTGCTTTTGGAACATTTGTACTGTTTTTGCCGCCGCTTACATGATCCCGCCTGATGCAACCGCGTCTGTGCTTTATGGCACATGACGGCTCCAGACAGAGCTTAATTAAGCTTGAGTTAAATGAATTTATTAATAATTATATAATTTTAAAGTTTATGGTATTCGACATGAATTTCTATAGAATAAAAAAGTATATATTAATATATAACCGCTTCACGATATTTATTTTTAGTTTCAATCTAAATTAATATTTATTGGATCAAATATTTTTTTGCTGAATGTTTTTTTACCACTCCGAAAATAGAGCATATAGATGTAGACATTATGAAGATATTCCTCCCGAAAGTTCCAAGTATTTGCATCTCAGTAATGTGACGAACATGTCTTGTTGGACTATTTTCCACGAGTTCAGTATTTTCGGAATTATTAAAAGTCCTAATGATGTGAGAATCGAACACGCACTTCCATTATAATAATAATTAATGAACTAAAACTTGACAATTATATTTGTTTTTATGATAGTTAATATAATTAGTGATTATTGTGAATTATGTGTAATTCTTTTATCAGTAGAATTTATCTTATTATTTATTAAAAAAACTCTTTTAAAATGAAAATACCGCTTACCCAAAACGTCTTCTGAATAGCTCACATTTTGCATGGTTTTGACCCACATCTTAAAAAGGTTTCCAATGACTGATTTCTAAGTTGAAATTTGCAACTTGATGTTAGTAATAGTCATCATTAATATACTTAGTAATATTTTAATGCACCATAGATTTTATAAAATGGAGAGAATATGAAACAAGAATAATGTATTTTTTGTGGTATTATAAATTATTTAAATTTCATGAAAACGGCAAGTGCTTTGAAGAGGAGAATTATTGTATCACATTTTAGTCATCAGTCAACCACCTGGCACGCTGATAAGAAGAAATAAACAAAAATTCATAACTATGAGATGAACTGTCTAGGGACGGGTAGTTTGGGGAACTTGATTTATACATAATCCCTGGATAGATATCTTAACAAATTAAGTGAATGAACGAAGTATTTTGGTAAAGCCAGTAAATTAATGACCATTTGTTTTATTTGAATTCATCCTCACTTGTGAATTGTCAATATAAATGATCATCGTAAGTATTTTATGTTATATTATGTACGGTAATCGAGTACTGTTCAATCTATAGCTTTTCTTACATTGGTATTTATAATATTATCTACTACTAACACATATAATAAATAAATATTCTGTTACTATTTTAATAAATTACTTAATCAATCACGCATAATTTACTTTATTAACCTTGGGTGACTGGAAATATTTAGGATTAGAACTATATTAATGATTTATAATGGATATATTCTTAGGTCAAAACAACAAGCATCACATACTAAATATTTATTTTGAAATACGTAATATAATTATGTATTTATACTTATAATTTATAGCTCCAATTACAGTGTAGCGAGTTTTCTTACAGTTAAATTATAAGCAATGCAGCTGGGTGCATGTTAAGTACGAAATAAGTAAATCATTTTTATAGCACTGCAACAAGATAAACGTAAATTAATTAAATCTATTATAAATGAAAATTTCGCGTAGTCTTTCGAATAACACAAGAAAATGCAAGGTATAGTTATCTTTTTGAACAATTATACTTAGGGTCGATCTATTACTAAGTTATATTGTTTGATTTTAGTTATATAACGTAGACAACATAACTACTATACTATAAAAGATTTGGCAGTAGGTAATGATAATGATCTCATATAATGTTATAAAATAATTTATTCCCTACCTTAAATTTTGAATCCGTTTCAGAATCCATTTCAAGGATAATTTTACTATGGTTTGGGTATTGCGTCTGGTAAGCGATGTCATAAATGCGATTTACATGAAACGGACGTAAACTTCAAAGCATATTTTCTCTATGTGATTTTGGTTCAGTGTAGCTTAGCCATTAGTAATAATTCAGAATGAAGAAAACAGGGGAAAAGTGTTTCGGGCAAAAGGTTTTACACTGGTCAAAAGCTCAACAAAACTTTAACTAAAACAGTTGAAAAGTTCTGATGCCGGTTAATTTTATTATTCATACAACGTGGCTTTTGACATAATATTTTGCATTTAAACTGAATTTTTCCGCATTTTATTTCATATCAAACTATTTTTTTATTCTTAATTCATAATTATTAAAATATCACCATGTCCGTTCCATTCAGTGTGAATAAATCCGCCGCAAAATCGGAGTGTGTAGATCTCTGCTATTTAAAGAAAATCCTGTCTTGACAGATTCTTTTTCATGAAGATTGTTTGTCAGACAATTGTTCTACCAAATGGGGATCCATTCTTGAATTTTCAAATTTTTGAAGATCCGATAGATATGGTAATCGAATCCACATTCCCCAGATTGCAAGACGCGCACGCTAACCTCTACAATCCCAGGAAGAAAATATACTAAAACAATATATTAAATATGAAGCTGCTTTTAATTCAATTTGAAATCACTTGATTAAACTTCATTTCATAATTTAATAAGTACACAATTTATAACAATGTAGGTTGATAGCTGTAAAGGTTGATTTGTATCATAATGAAAATAGAGAGTCCACATAAATACGACGAATTGTATGTTGAAATATATGTCCTTTGAATGTTAATACTATGACTTATATTCTTGTGTAGTTTTATTTAAAGAACATGGGTACATAATATATAAATATGCTAATTGTAAAGATAAGCCGGTTCAGTGATAGAATGAAATATTATCGATTTAACGACGCCTGCCAATAATAGATGGGTTTTCATTTTTTCAGAAAAACGGTTCGCGGATTTAAAATAAAAATGATTTACTACCTAAAGCAGAGATCGACAACAACATGGCAATAAAAATACGAACTGAGTAAAAAAATGTGGTTTTAAAAAAATATCAAAGATATATTGTTTTATAGAGATTTAAATTTGAAAATATGTAACTAAAGAAACCATTGTTATATTTTATAAAAGATTCAAAAGAATATGTTGATGCAAAACATTGGATGTCATGTTTAATACATTTATTGGTGGGTTTACAACTAATAATGGAACTAATCCGATGGGTATTTACTCTATAAAAATTGACATGTATATAAAACTAATAGATAAAATTTTTGAAACTGAACCATACAATATTTTACGTATAATGAAAGAGATATTGATGTATTTCTCCTAAATGAAATATATCATAATAAATGAGCTAATTATTTCTTTTGGTTAGTATTTAAACCGTTTAGAAGAATTTCTTTAATATGTTTTACATGTATATAGAACGAATAAAGTTTGAATCTTTATGGAAGTGCACATCTTTGGCAAACGTTGCGTTGCCGACTTCTGTTCTACTGGTACTGAAATAGATATTTTTGAGCATAGAGACAAAAGAAAACTTTAAAAAGAATTGAAACGTGGTAAGTATGAAGAAGGTAGAGATGCTCTATGAAAAGAATTGAAACAATTACCAGTGAGAGAATAATATCAGTGACAGCCGCTTTTAGATAAAGAGTGGAAAAATAAATCGTTCCCAGTTTTCACATTCCCATCGCTAAAAGGTTCCTGCGGACGCGACATCCGGCGATTGTAATTTTACAAAAAGCATTGGACACAAAGCTATGAAGCAATAACTATTATGGCTATGCGAATCTACTGCAGTGACGTACGTGATTGACGACTGGAAAATCCAATGTTTTTTGTATTACTCATCAAATTTCGTTTGCCCCTTTCACGTATGCCCTACTAATAAACACACATCTCGCGTCGAGTTTTAACCTTTGACAATAATTACATCAGCCCAATTTATTTGATACGTTTTTTTTTCTTTTATTATAAAACAAAAATTACATTTATGAGCTACTTTTTAATCACGAAAATTAAAACTATATAGTGTAAACTCATGTTAACTTATAAAATAGTAGTTATATTACCCACATTCAACCTCTTTCTTCATTTATTGTTATCAATTTTATCTGAAGGTTTTATATAATATTTTGAGCCTTTTGTTTGATCTTCAGCGTCACCAATGTGAAAGAAATAATTTAGAATTTAAAATCAATTTCCATCAAGCACCATCAGTCGAAAATATTAAAAAATGATGTTTAATAATCAGTGGACTGCCTGATCTTGTCCCGTTCCTTTTGAAGATGTTGAATGTTGAAAATAGCAGTTAATTAAGACATAAAAAAAATATATGTTTGAGTATTCCTTTATTATTTTTTGTTCCACTGCTTAATAGAATATGTACATTTCATATTATTTTTAGTCACTGTGACATTTCGCAAAATTTAAGGTAATTTTCTAGATACGTCGATTCATTTTCCTTAAATATTTTGACCAACCGAACGTTATTTAGTCCGAATGAAAATTGAATTTTTTACACAAATAATTTGAGATATTAGAAAAATATAAATTCTTACATCCGAGAAAATATCGGTCAACTATTTTGCATAGAAATATATACCTTTTTGTTTGGAAGATTTTCTTAAACATATTTTATAAAAAACGCACCGCTTACAAATTAATTTTAACCATACTCAGGTCCTTCAAA
Organism: Rhyacophila evoluta; assembly: GCA_022683975.1. Taxonomy (NCBI): domain Eukaryota; kingdom Metazoa; phylum Arthropoda; class Insecta; order Trichoptera; family Rhyacophilidae; genus Rhyacophila; species Rhyacophila evoluta. Next base: position 4,662 of record JAGVSQ010005019.1, on the reverse strand, counting down.
TGATTTCAAAATATCCCTCAATATCCTCACACTTATACATGTATTGATTTTCTTAGTCCTATTTTATATTATGTACAATAAGTGTGACCTTGATGGAATCGCGCAAAAAGTATTTTATATCCACCGACTCCGTGATATTATACACAATAAAAATAAAATAAACGTTATTCGCAAATATGTGTTTTCTAAGTTGTATACCTGGTGGCTGAAAGAGCTGGTGTGCGTTATTTAAAGGGTTTGATTCCCACAGCTGTTTCCCAAGATGAAAGACTGAAAGATTGGTTGAGAAATTAGCTGACAGCCAATTCTCGTGAAACATATCTGTCAAAATAAATCTTAAAAATCTATTTACTCGATTTCTGTAATGGCCATCTTCAGACTGTTCCATTTTGCTCCATATTTGAAATACTCGTACAACAGAAATTCACGCGTACAATGATTTAATGACAATATTTGATTGAAAATTGACTTTGATGAGTAAAATTTATTTAAAATAGATGTTGTGTAATATCCACGATTTATACAATATTTAAGAGCAAGTCATTCAACCACGAATACTGAATAAATATATTAAAAAATGTGGGTTGTATAATTTGAGGTGGTCCTTTATTTATCTTTGGGTCTTCTTCTTCAAAAACCCGCTGAAGTGTGACACAGTTCGTTGTTTGAAGACGGCTTATCTCAGGTTTTGAGTCTTAATTCATTGAATGACATTCGATTTATTAAATATTGTGTATTATAGAGATTTCAGTATATCGTATATTAGCAGGAAATTTTAAATGTATGGTTATATAACAGAAAAGCACATATTTTTTGTAAGCGATTTGTAATGTAAAGTCTCCCCGGTAGCCTTGACATTGCATTTGGCATATCGGAAAATACATAAATTCATCTTTAGTAAATAAAAATATGTATCCGACGGTAAACACTAATATTTCTCTACTAATCGAAAGGTTAGTGTGCGCATCTCGCAACCAAAAGTTTTAGGTTCGATTCTTAAATCTGCTGGATTAAAAAAATCTTAAAATGCATGTCAGGATGCCCATTGAGTTGAGCAATTGTCTGATAACCAATTATTGCGAAAAATAATATGTCATGGCAAGTTTTCACATTGCAAAGATCCTTATACTCCACTTTTGAGGAGAATATCTTCACACTGTTTAGATCAATACGCTCTCCTTTTAGAGCAACCATGGTAAAATAAAAATGTAAAGTAGTTTGAATGATATATATTACTCACGTGTATGTTGGATACTGCACGTAATAAACGAATTCTACTGTTATTTAAAGAGAAATATACGATTAGACCATTCTGTTTATGCTGAATCTTAACCTAGTATAAGGCAAACTTGTATATGTTACATTTATCGTATTTATAAGTTATTTTACTGGCATTTTTATGTTTTTACGTGGTGTTTCGATACCGCGGGTACGCACGTCACTGCCTGGAAAGCATTATAATAATATATGGCGATGTTTACGAAAAACTTTTGGCAGGTATGAAAGATAAATTTCTCGAGTGTAGTATATGGATAGGCTTTATTTTTGTAGGAGTAGTGAAAGGCATGTGAAAAAGTGGAAAGAAATAAAATACGAATGAAGAATGAAAGGGAAAGAGAGAATCGATATTATTTCTCCTACTTTCTATTGCATAATTAAGTTTCTGTTGGAACTAGGGAGATGTGCGTTTACTACCGTGAAACCAGAATGATGTCTTGTATTGATTTAATTCAGAGAATAAATTCTCTCTGTGTGGGCGGAGATTTTAGACTATCGTCGTCGGTGGTAAATCTGACTACGGACCATCTAATACTTGCACATACAAATATATTTTTAAATAACAATATACTTTAAATTAAAATAAAGTAGCTCAAGATATATTTAGAATTTAACATCATGAAATAAGCCCCTAGTGTATAAGACATCTAGCTTAATTATTATAAAAAAATCACCTACAAACAAGTAAATATTTAAAAAAATATATATTTAAATATGATTGTTGTGCATATGTGAGTAATTCCGATTTTTTTTACAAATATTTAAACTAGCAATTGAACTATTTACCATACATAAGATATATTTTTAATGAATAATTTTAAAATTCTAAATTATTTAAGACTGGTAAAATTCGATATGTGAGATCACTAGTAGCGACCCGGGTTTTGCCTTTCGGCATCTTCAGGCTACGTTATATGTGGGTAGTGAGCGAACATATAACATATGATGCGAAACTCGGGTCTCTAACAGTGATCTCACATATGGAAGTTTGTCAGTTTTAAATAATTTAGAATTTAAAATCAAATTCCATCAAGCAAAATCAGTCAAATATATGAATTATTTTTAGCAATCTATTACCATCTCCCCGGAGGTCTAGTCGTGGGGTTAGCGTGCGGGCCTCGCATTTGGGGAATGCGAGTTTGATTCCCACGTCTACAGTTTTTCTTCGGGGAGACTGTAATATAAAATAAATACAAGTGGACAATTATCGTTAAATTCGAATAAAGCCTAAGGCACAAATTTCAATAACGTTATCGTTTTAATATAATCCCATTTGACACACTTGCTTATTTCAAACTTGACCAAAGAGACTTTCCTAGCTTCTATAATATATTAACAGATTTGGACAGAAAAAAAGACTTAACTAAATATTCCGAGTCAGTAAAGATGTATAATTTTGTTTTAGGGTTATTAAAAACAAGTACGCATAAACATTTTTAATTTATGTTCATGTTAAGTCGTATTGACAACTGGTCTGAGATAAAACTTCGAAACTCTGGATTTAATCCGCTTTTTTAAAATTATTCGTTTGCAAATTGAAATATTTATATGGGCCTTTTACTGAACTTGTGTTTTCCATAAAATGCCATGTTAATGTAGTGAAACATTATTTCATTATTGGATCTACGGTTACTTTTAATATTTTTTCAGTCAGTTAAGAGTCTATTTCAGCTTGAGTTTTCGTCCGTCGACGAATTATCGAAATTAAAAAAGTGTTAATGTATTTATTTATATATACGTCTGAGCACATTAGTGTGTATCGTATATGTTTTTTATACAACCCTGAATTTAGCGTGCATATAAAGTACATTACGTACATTCAAATTAATTATCATTATACTCTAATCGTACTTTCATTTTCGGATTACAATGTTATCCACGCAACGAAAAAGGTAAAAATGGCTGAAGTATACCAAAGCTTATTCGAGCTTAAAACTTTGAAATTAAAACAAAGGATTATTCTTTAGGGAAATCGTTTCTTTATTTTTAATTTTGATAATTAAAAAAAAAATTAAACGTTGGCAATATCTATTTCATGTTGTAGAAAAATGTGTTCATAATATGCAGAAATATGTATATAGTTTCTTATTTTTTTTTTTTTAAAACGAAAAATAAAATTCTCGTGACGTAATTTTACTAATTTTATTTATCGTCACTTTTTTTATAAAAGTGAAACTAAGTAATAGTGATTTACTACATATAATAAAAGGCACCATAAGGAAGGACTTCTTCTGCAACCTTACA
>JAGVSQ010005018.1:0-18361 GCA_022683975.1 Rhyacophila evoluta | reverse complement strand
CAGGACTATCTTGCCAGTAGTCATGCCAATGCGGAGAGCAATGGTGATGTTTAACCAAATTACCTCGGATATTGATATCTTTCACCAAGGTGAAAGCGAGCTTAAATGGATTCTACTTTGTTATATTTCTTCTACTATAACAGTTAAATATATAATTAAATACGATATCGTCGCCAATATTGCAGAAACACGTAACTGAATTTATTGGCTTGTCACTTTTTTAAAGTAAAGTGATTTTTTTTAATCGCTTCTATTGATATATTTTTGTATTAACACATATTTTTACGTATTTTACAAACATATGTGCAAATAAAAATTTGCTGATGATCCAAAATAAAGCTTTCCTTTATATAGTGACTTGAACAAAAAAACGAGTTACGTGCTTCTGCAATATTGACAACAATAAAAGTTATTAGATTTACTATTAAAAATTAAAAATTCTCGAGAATGTTTTTTAAAAAAAGAATGAGCTTTAATCTATTGTAGGCATTGTTATAAATAAAAATAAATTAACTCGATATTTAAAAATTGTAACTTTTTTACCTTCATAATAACTGTGAGTCATAATCAAATCGATACTAATTATATTATGTATTATGACAATTGAATATGAAATCAACAGTTATTCATCAATCTGTAAGCAATATACTTTCTATAGCACGAGTGTAAATAGTTGGAAGAACGGCTATTTCAATACATTTATACTTGGTTCATGCTCCACATTGGAAAACTTATGAACAAAGTTGATATTAGTTATTTGACGTATTTATGGCAGCTGACATTTTGACCAACTGTGACCAAGATTAATATTATGCACTTATAGTTTGGCACGAGCATAAATTTGCAAAAAGTTTTAATGAATACAGTATTGCATTTAATGAAAACAGTTCTATGTACAAAAGACTGCTTTATTGAAATGTAAAAAAAAACTAACCAGCACGTGGATTGTAAAAATTGCTCTCCTTGTGAGATAGATAGTCACTATAATCATATCATTTGCATGGCTCTTTTTCACCTAATAACCATTTAACTTATTTTTGGGTTATATGTTAGTAAATTTAAAATTACCACGTCAATTCTAAACCATATATCAACAGTTTAAACTGCTCTATAAATGGAGTAACACGATATATTATATCTACATTTTGAATACGTTTTTGGAAGTTTTTTAGAAAAATCCAAATTGAAGAGTGCCTAATTTTATATAAATGGATTTATAAAACTACCTAAATTTTAGATTTGGACTTTTTCACAATTTCAATTTCCAGCTTTTAAAATACCGAAAGCACAAGGTTAGCGTAGGGATTTATGAAATGTCTACATAACCATGTTTAAATTTTGATCCTCAAAAACCAAACACCATATAAACATCTGGCTAAGCGAAGAAAACACTTAAGTCGTCAGCTTTCCTTAAATATGTACTAAGTTCTTTACCTAATTGTAAGCATAGATATGTTACCTTTGATTTTGTGAGTAGGTGAAATATTCTCCAATATTTAAGTATCTTGGAAAATTCAATGATTTAATAATTGTTCAGTGCTCTGGTTATTTAAAAAAATAGGAAACACAATTCCCGGCAAAATAATAGTATTTTATATTATGATGATATTCAAAGTTTAGCGATAGAAAAAGTTTATTTCAGTCCATCCAAAAGTTCACTATCAGGAAGATGAGCTTTCTGATAGATGGGGAAAATTAACAAAATATTTTTTTCATAAATGATATACATCGTAAAGCATGACTGTAAAGGAATGAAATTAATATGTTCTATACTGTTTTTTTCGTATAAAAAAAACTTTCCAATGCTTCGTGGAAGGAAAAAAAAACACTACCAGCTTTTCAAATATTGATATTTTAATTGAACTCAAAATACCTTTGCATTTCACTCCAGAAAATCCTTTCCCTTTAATAAATCTTCCGCACGAGTTACGCAACAAAGCTTTTGGGGAATTTTCGTTTTTTTCTCGACGATGCTCTGTGTAATATTAAAGATTTTTTCGCAAGAAAAGATCTGTATTTACTTTTAATAGTCTTAAAAGTCGTATGATAACACTGGTGTATTTATATATATATATAAATGAGTTATTGTTAAATACTGCATATAATTATACTTCTAAAAAGTGTTTGGCATTACTGTAAGCTCGAGCTTAAAGCTCAAAGCTAATGATAAGTATGTATACCAAGTTCACTCCCAAAGTAGAGCATATGGATTCCACATAGTGTAAAGAAATCTACTCCAAAAGTGGAGTGTGTCGATCCCCACAATGTGAAGACGGTTATTATTATTACGATTATTTTTCACGAGAATCATTTGTCAGACAATTACTCAACCCAATGGGCATCCAGTCCTGCATTTTCAGATTTTGAAATTGACTACAAATATTCTCACCGTCCATTTGCCCCTCCATACACTTGGTCTTAATCAGGTATAGCTTGGAGTTCCAAGGCCGAGAGGAGATCTTTTTTATTTTGATGGAAATATCCCGTGAGTAAATATAAATTACTCGAGAGCTAGATTGTCACAGAAGTGAGCATTATTTCATAGTTCACAGTAGTTTAATTGCCAAGGTATGTCATAATTTTGTCAAACTATTCCTCAAATAGTTACGTACGCAGCATTAAAATGTATTTAAGCTGCCCATCACCCACTCGCTCTCTTCTTACACCTGGTTGAACATATCTCAAAGCTCTGATAACGAGAAGTGATCTACTTAATTGAAATGAATATCCCGAGATGAAATATTGATTACCCAAGAGTTAAGTTGCCATGCACTTAATTGTGATAAAGCTGAAAATGAATAATGGACATTTACTTATTACAAACAAAGGCTTATTATTAGTAAGGGATTCGTTCAAGAGATCACGCTTACCGTATGAATAAATATTGACTGCTATAAAACTAATCAAATTAGATATCTATGTTACTAGTTTAAATTATATATATACTATGATAATAGGTATTTTAAACGCTCATATTTGCTGCACCGTGTAATTTACGCGTAAAACTGATGCAGTTATATTCTTATAGTTATGAAGTGGAAGAAGTTATATATACATATAAATTTAACAGTAGTTGAAGATTGTTTAACTAAGAAGCTTTAAAAACATCGTAGCTTACAATAATATTGTATAACATTATCTATGTTTTATTTCAGTTCATTTATTTTTATTTCACATGCTGAGAACATTACGAATTATAACATTAAGGCAGCATGACATCAAAAAATTACAAGTTTTAAATAATTATATATAAAAAAACACACCATATAAGTAAATCAAATATTACAAAACTAACGGCAAATATAAACAACTCAACCAAAATTTAAAAAAAAAAAGAAATGATACAGAGTCCATTGGGAGATTTTTATAGTTCTTCATATACATTTTTATAAAACAGCGTCCACCTAAACTCACCTGACTCAGTTGTAATATATCAATAAACGAAGAATGAATTTGCCAACCGTATTGTCATCACTACATGAAGGTTAGTTCTGCACTTTTGAAGAAAAAAACATAAGTCATTGTTTTCCGATTTATAGGTTTTTAATTCAATTTCTTATTTTCATTTAACTGCAACCTAATATGTATTAAAAAACTTTGCTACCCATATCGTTTGAAATCTTTTTTACTTTCATAATATCATAAATGCGATTTTTGTATTCATGCGGTGTGACTGGTGCATTTAAATTGTTCTGGCCTATTTTTTTCTCTTGCCTAATCGACTCTGTCCCAAAGGATACTTAATATCGCTTTGTGCCTTTTTGTCTAATAATTCTTCTAACAAATGTTTTATATGCTAGACATGTTTACATTTCACAGGTTATTTAATAAGTTATCTATAACTGTATTTTTCGTATCCGGCTTCAATTTCATTTTATACAGCGATTATGCAATTATGGTTTAAATAAAACATAGCATTAATCTCATAATTGTATGTATAACTTCTCTCTTTACAATTCTCCCCAGGAAGTTAACGAACGTGCTTCAAAAGCAAAGATTACGAGTTCGATTTCAACAACTAATGGATATTTCAAAATTTAAATGTATACAATTATAATATGAGTTAGACAACCGGTCGGCAATCAATTCTGTCAAAAAAATTTGTCAAAATTTGTCTTGATAATGCGAAGCTCCATCAGTATCACCATTCAACATCATCTGTTATTAAGTTAAAGTAAAATAGTTCAATTCTCCTCAAGAGATTAACGTGTGTGTTTCAGTTCCGGAGATTGCGAGCTGAGAAAATGGGTGGCAATCAATCCTCGTGAAAAGATATTGTCAACATAAATCTTGGCTATATAAAAATCTATATACTCCATTTCTGGAGTGATTATTTTTACACGGTTGAAATTTATATACTCCAAATTCAGAGCGGTCATGGTATAAAAATAAATTAATACGAGCTTGACTCGATAAAAAAAATTCAAAGCCGTTAACAGTTTATCCATAGAAAACCTTCAAAAATACTATACAGCAAACATGTATTTTTTGTATATGTTAAAAGGTTACAAATTACAAGACATTTTTATGCATACTCCTACTATTATGCGGGAGTATATCGTGGCGTGGCGAACATGAGACTTTCTTCAAAGCGCTAGAAGTTTCCAAGGAGCAGCTTCTCAAGGCGCGCACTGGAGTGTACGTGATTTCTATTTTAATTACTTAAGCCCACTCAATATACAAAAAATAAATTAAATTTGTGATAGTTAATACATTGATAATTTTAAAAAGAAACAGAAAGGAAAAAATACCTATTAGAAAGTTAAGAGATCTTATTCTAGATGTTTATAAAATAACATTTATTCTAACGTACAATCACTCAGTTGGAATATATCAATTACCGAAAATATTCGTTAAGCACAACCACTTTTCTCAGTATTGGCATCACTTCTGATATACTAATATTTATTTCTCACTTCATATTAATATATATGTTTAACATTAATTTAACCATATAAAGCATCTTTAGTAATGATTAATGTAGGAGTGAAAGTGAGCTTTTATTCATATCTTACCTTTGACTTGTTAGAATAAATTTCTAATATATATATGTACAGATTTTCTTGCTAGCCAAATTATATAATATTTAAATCATTTTATAAAACAATTTGAATATATACATCGATACAAGACTTACTTTTAGTATTTGAAATCATAAGTCTAATTGATATCATTTCATCAGAAATATAAGCTATTAGTAGCGAGGGAAATGATATGCAAACATATTGCTCCAAAGGCTCTAAGTCAACGAATTCATTTCAAGTATTTTCTTGAGCTCGTCGAAAACATATCGAATTACAAGTTTAAAACATTCACAATATTGTATACAAATAATTTTCTTTTAAAGACATTACATAATATAAATATGGTACATTAAGTTTAATATATACACAAAACAAACACCATTAACGTAATATATAATTTAAGAACGAAATGAAAAGAAAGATGGCCTACAAAGAAGTTAAACGTTACTTATTATAGTTATTTATAAAATAAAATTCGTTCATAACGCGCGTCTGTTTTAATGTCTATTTCTACTATCATGGGGGGATATATCGTGGCGTAACGAACGTGATACTCTTTTTCAAAGTGACAGTGTTCCAGAACAAGCTTCCCAAGACGTACACAAGTGTACATGATTCATATATCAATTAATTAAGCCCACTTGATATCTAGCTTTGTTAAGCAAAGATCGTCTCTTTCGAAGAAGCTCTCACAAGATTTTGTATTGTATTCTTTCCTACTGATGACCGACCAGTCTGACAAGTGGTCGAACCAACTCGAAAAATATTCCATTTTATCTGGCATATGGTGAATTTTCCAAAGAATGTAATCGGCGTCCTTCAATTCACCACATAATCAAGGAGGAAATTATATAAGACTGAGCCGATAGAGCCTGGAGTCAAAGCCATCAGTTTATAACTGATAATTCCAATTTGATTATCTCCGCGCGCCATGTCGTCAATAACTGAATCAAAACAACTCATTCGGTAATAGCATTTCTACTGGTAGGTTTTTTTTATGCTTTGGAATAAGCTACAGTTGATAATATGTCAGGTAGTTATAAGAAAAAAGCAGACAAATATTGGCCAGAATGGTAGAATTCTCAATTAGACTATGATATGAGTCAAAAAAAATACCAGGCCAAATACATTATTTAAGTCTATTTTATTTCTGGAAAGCCTTATTTCATTTCATATTTCGTAACCGCATATGTAACATATGTATAGTCATATAATATACGAAGAGCTTTTAAGAATGTGATTTATACGCGACTCAAGTTTTGGAAATTATTCCATACCACTTTTATATCGCGAAATGAAAAATGGCTACGCATTTGGAAAAAAAATATACACACAATATATTCGAAGACTTTTGTAATATTTCTTATATTTTCTAGTGACTGTTTAATGTCTCGGGGAGTACCCGAAGTGTTGTTTTGGACGTCGATGCAAAAGAAGAAGAAGAAAAAGGACGGGAAAGAAGACAATGGAGTACGGAAAAACGCAAAATTTTACGATAGGACTCTGTAATAAAATACTTTGGTTTTATTTTACAAATTGAAATAGCAATGTTCCCCGACACTGTACAAGAATATACAACGTATAGATTGTTAAGTAAAAAATAATGTATTGTTTGTAAAATAAATTGTGGATTTATTTTCTTCTTTCCTCTTTCGTCTTTCGGAAAATCTTGCCAGGTCGTTTTTTTTTAGAGGCAATAATGCAATTTGTGAAATGCTTTTTTGATTCTAATGCCTTAACAATTTTAATACTCCGGGCTTAATGGATAGGCTCGTTTCTGCATTTTCCGCAAAAGACATTTTCCTCGTGACGTTTTCCTGTTATGAAAATCAAATCAGCATGATATAAACTTTATTTTGTTGACCTAATAAACTTTTTTTTTAAATACGTAATAATATTTTTGCGAGCTTTTGTAAATGCTTTTTTTTATTTTGATTTTTCGGGAAAGCTATTTGTATTAAAAAGTTTAAATAATAATAAAACTACAAGTAGTCGTTTAAGCAGTTAGTATAAACGCTTATCATCTAGAAAAAATTGGTTCAAAAGCCAACAATGATCGATAAATAAAGCAATCAGCTGACTACTGCCTCTCTTAAAAAATATAAGTATTACCATTTTGACAATATTTGGAGGTTACATGATTTCATTTCTATAATAGAAAGGCAAAAGAACTAAACCACTATCTATACGTTATTACATTACATATACATTGATACACGTTATATCAAAAGGATATAAACAACAGTGGTGCTGAATAAATATCTTGATTTGGATTTTTAATGTTGAAAAAGGATGGCCCATAAAAATTTCGACCAGAAAAAAGGACTTTAAATATGTTTTTTCCTTAAATAACTTATCAAATAAATATCATATTAAACATATAAAAACTAGTTTTACTTTTTATACATTTTATGGTTGTGTCTATTAAGTATTTTGACCTCATTAAATAAACATTGTTTGTGACTCCTGTTGTTCCGTGTGGGTTACGTCCATTTACAGTGTACATGTTCCTTTTTCGGAGCGAACATGATGATAATTATGGATATACTTTTAATATTTATGATGGATAGCTTTATCGATGTTTTATATATTATATTAGGATAGGTCGTACGTTATAAATAATTGATTGCCAGAAACTGCTAGAAGACGAAACCTAGCTTTTAAATAATGGTTGATTTAGAATTTTATTGGACTGAACCAACGTGTATAACTAAGAAAAATAAGGAAATAAATAAGGACTTAAAATGAGGTAGCTAAATGAGATATGCAACGCTTCACATGCATATTAGCATATTTACTACAAGTAAAATATGGCCTTACTGTCTCATTTTATAACAATAATTAGTTTTTTTAAGCGATATATCAATTATAAATATATAAAAAAGTACCCTCTTGATTAAATGTGCAATGAACTGCTCTGGCTAATATTAGCCTGAATTCCCCTGATAACTACCTAAGAAATCGAGAACATCAGCTATTTTTCATTCCTAAATGTAGGACTATCCTGCCAGTAGTCATGCCAATGCGGAAGTTTATGGTATTGTTTAACGAGATAGCATCGTCATTGCTCTCCAATGACGATGCTTAACGAGATTGCCTCGAATATTGATATCTACCACCTAGGTGAGGGCGAGCTTAGATATATGCTAATATATGCATTATCAGAATAGCATCTGTCTAACTTATTTGGCAGACACTCTCTTTTTCCTTCTGTATATATATTATATATATTTGTTGTAATTCTCCATTTGTTATTTTTTATATTTCAATATGTTTTTGATATTTTCGTCATAACTATATGTATATCATGTTGTTAGCGTATTAAACTTGTAATTTGTAATAAATAAGAGTAAAATCACTATCGATGGGTTTGTAATACCTGATATTCAAACTTAGTAATTCAACGAATAACACCGGATATACCTTGAGCACTGAAGCAAGAACTCTTTAGATCTTTAAATTTTGCAATGAGAGTCATGTTTTTTTGTCATTCTGCAGTCGATATGTAAATGAATATAATATTATACTCATTTCAAAGCAACTCAAAACAATATAAATGAACCATTTATAACCATTGATAACCGGTTTATGTGTCATATTATCAAACATAAATTTTAAAAATACATTTTTATCAACATACAATATTAGCAGCAAACAATTTTATAAAGAAAAATACTTGTGAACATATTTTTATGTCAAAATTATACCCACATCAGGGTTTTTTCTATTGATGCGTTGATAACACGTTTTGACTGAGCGATAACGTTTTTCGATAAAAGAGTACTCACTTTAGTACTTAACATTTTACCCACCCACAAATTGGTGTAAACTGTTATATATTGTACATTCCTTGTAAAACGTTTTACTGTAAAATTCATGAAAAACATTATATTTAGTATGTTATAAAAACAGCACGTGTTTATAAAAAAAATAGAGGTTTTTATCAGTTAATATTATATATCCATATAACTTGAGAGTTGATCTAACTTACGTATCTTAGCTTACTCTAAAGACTTCCTATATCAAAATTTTACAAATTAGTATTCTAACGCTATTTATTGTTTAATAATTAAAGCTACAATGCGGCAATTGCTCGTAACTAAATAGAGATTCATTTATTCTGTTCACAGAAATATACAGAAGGCAAAAGAAAGTGTCTGCCAAGTAATTTAGGCAGACTCTGTTCTGATAATTTATATAATAGCATCCATCTAAGCTCACTCTCACCTAGGTAGAAGATATCAATATTCGAGGCAATTTCGTTAATCATCACCATTGCTCTCCGCATTGGCACGACTACTGGCTGGATAGTCCTGCATTTAGGAATGGAAAACAGCTGATGTTCCTGATGTATGAGGTAGTTATCAGGGATATACAGACCAACATTAGCAAGAACGGCAGATTTATCAATAAGACCACGCAAAAAATGTGTCGCCAAATACATAATCCTCCTCAGTTTTAAGCTACAATAAGAAAGCATGCCTAAAATGAAAGCAGTTGGATAAAGCCACAGATAGTATCCATACACCCGCAAGTATAGAAGTCTCAGAAATTTTTTCTTAGCCCTCTCCACTATGAGAGTGTATTTCAACTGATTCGAGACCCAAACAACCGATTTACTCTCTAACTTGCTTTGAAACAATGAATTGGTTGGATACAGAATTTTGAGTATTGTAACATCTGAAAAGATCCTGGACGTACGTAAAACCAAACCTAGTGTTGAAGCGCCTTGCTACAATTACTACTATTTGAGCTATAAACAATATGATATTTTACCACATGACATGATTTTCTATAGTTATGTGCTACTACCTAGCCAGGGCCGTGGCATGCTATGAAGCAGAGTCGCGGTTGCATCACGCGCCATCATGTAAGCGGGCGGTAAAAGTAGGAAAATCAATACAATTGTTCCAAAAGCACGAACTATATACGAATTGATTATATGATATAAATATATGAAAATAAATACGTATTATTTTAGTAAAATTTGTTGTTTCTTATTTTGATAATATAGTACAAATTCAGCCAATGAGAATTCGTTAAATAAAAGGGGTGTATCTTATCAGTTTAACTACTTTTAATATTACACAAAAATTTTATAAATAAAGTTTGCACTCTGGTGCCACAATTGAAACAGTTTTTGACAAAATAAATACGCAGAAGAATAATAAATGAATATACTGAATTCACCTTTGGAATGTTTAAAAATTTTATAAGTTAATACAAATATCAAGATTATGGATTCAAATGATAAACTACTCAATGAATTGATTAATATATCTTATTAATTCACTCATATGGATAGATTAGTTGTCATTGCCAGCACTACCAGTAGCATTCATTAAGCAAATGAAGAACGAGTGCATCTCTAATTAATACCACTCTTGAAAATTAGTGTTTCAAATATTTAATTATCTTGTGGAGTTAATAGTTTGAGTATTTTGGTTTCTACTGGATAATTAAATCTTTATAATGATCACATTTTATTCAGAATGTATGTTTTTTTAATTTGTATTTAAGGTTTTAAAAAATGTTATATCGAAAAAAATACATTTATTCCTTTCATTTCTTACGTAAGTATGATTAATTAAAATGCTCATAATATTCTTAACTCTTTTTAAAAAGTCTGTCCAAGTAAGTTTTCACGACTTGAAAACTAATTGATGGTATTTTAGAGTAGCAGTCTCCACAGTCTTAAGATATTTTCATTTTCCACTTTTGAAGCGTACTGCGGAAAAAAATAAAAATATTCTTTACTACATATAACACTACGTATATCAATCAATTTTAATATAAATTCTGTATATTTAATATTACAGCGAGCTTTATTTATTTTTCATATATGGTGTGATGATAAAATTCTTGAATTTTACAACAATCTGAGATGTAAAAAAACATTTAATCAAATCAATCTATAAAAAAAATTGAGTTACTTTATTGTATTTTCACTCTAAAATTCAAGCTTAAAGCTTTCATGTATCTAATAATAGAAATCTAAATGATTAAGCTTCCACTTCCGAAAGCTCAAGTTAACGTTCTTTCGCAATAATAAAGTCAACCTCTCTCCACTCGCTAAAGTATTACAGAAACCTCAAATCTAACATTCTTATAACTTATTATACTCTCACGGTTGGGAAAATCTAGATATGTAACTCTGCGAGAAGTGAGTAACTATAGAGAGTGAAATTCGCCGTACGGAAGGCTTTAAGAGCTTTTTGCTATAACTTTATATTTCTTGTATCGAATTTATTGCACCTTTTATACAACACTGCCTGAAAAATCATTATTTTTTCTTGCCAGCTGAAAATACCATGTGAAAAACAATTCTACGGATATATATTACGATAGCAAACTAAGTATATACCGGACATGTAATATTACTTGAATTACTTTTACTTAAAAGGATTTTTTTCAATTATTTAATTAAAATACAATTATGCTGACTTCGCATACAATAAAACAACATATGCGAGCTTTATATGCTATACCTCCATTTTATTGTGTCCTTTTTAATAATTCATTTTAAAAAATACTTATAACATTGTTTGAAAATATCAGTTGGTGGGCTTGTTACCAGTTTGAGTCTTGTGGCTGCAAAAAATCAACATTTTCAATTCACGGTTTGAGTAAAATAAATATATTTCATTGAGAACCTCATACATTTATAAGGTTTTATCATATATTTATTATAAAATTGAATATACACGTGTGTTTGCTTGTCATAAGAAGTCCTGTTTATACTTATAAATGTAATTTTGACTGTCATTTGTTGATCAACTATATTACTTTCAACTTTTCGATCGTAATCGTCGATGATCAACTTAAAAGTTAAAATATTGTATGCAGCTAGTGAAATAAATGTATTAAACACGATACATACAATTAGTTTTAATAAAGAAGATTTTGAATCTATCCCAGAGAAGACCGAATAATGAAACTAGTATGAAATCATTTTCTTTTTGGTTTATTTTGATTAGCGGAAATTCAATTATCTTTCTTAATATTTACAACTGCTCGAGCTCTAACTATTTTTAACTGTATATGTAATTTTCATTTAGTAGTAACACTGTCTTAAAATTATTTATCTACGGCTATTAAATTTTAACTCATCTTTAATAAAAAATAAGAGTCTTTAGTAAGAAGTTAAAATATAAAAAATAATCATCAAGACATTTCTTTATTTGTAATCTGTAAATATATGTATATAAAAACTTCCTAGTAACTTAGAGGTTAACGTGTATGCCTCACATCTGGAGAATACGAATTCTATTTATATAGGGACTTAATTAAAAGAATCTGAAATTTCAGGAATAGATGCTTATTGAGTTATTCAGTCATCTGGAAACCAACTCTTTTGCAAAATAAGCTATCAAGACATATGTTCACATTGCAAAGGATCATAATTCCACATTCTCCACTTATATATATATATATATGTTTCTCCGGTAGCGTAGTTGGTAACGTGCGTGACTGGCAATCCAGGGAATACGGGTTTGCTTCCCCATCTGTCGGATTTTTCAAATTCGAAAATGCAGGACTGGATACCCAATGGGTTGAGTATTTGTCTGACAAAAAAATCCGTGAAAAATAACCTGTCTTGACATTGCGGAGATCCATATACTCCTTTTTCGGGGTGGATGTCTTCACACTGTGTAGATCTATATGCTCAACTTTGGGAGCAAACATGGTATAAGAAGAAGAATATATAAAGATTAAATGTATATATATATAATAGAAATTTATTTTTGTCAATATGTTAGTAAACTTCACAAGATAAAGCTTTTAAATTTGCTTAGTATATAAGAAATGAGAGATTTTTTTCCATTGTGTATTGTTAGATGTAGTATACTTATCACAGTGAGCTTAAAAATAAAGTTGTCTTGAATATAGCGCGGCTTAAATTTGAACGTAACAATTTATAATGATTCGGAAGCGCATACGTATCCTGCTGAAAGTCGATGAAAAGTTCTTTGAAAAAGCTCAAACTCACTGTAATATGAAAGCTTGGCAAGCATATTTTATAGTTTGTGTCATTTTAAATAAATTACACATTCTTTTCAGCGAATTTTGCATTCGCGAACTAAATTCAATTGTAAAAGTTAATAATTTTCTCGCGAAACAGGGAAACTTTCCACTTCGTCCTTATTATATGATACGCTAGGGAAATTAGAGTTCATTAAATTAGAGAATAGAAATGCAAGTTCACTAACCTACCACTCAAGTCGAGTGACACAATGATCTTCAAACTTACGACAAGAATATTATATTTTTGATATTCTTGGATTCTAGGAAAAACTTTAATGAAATATAACTTTACATTAGACTATATTTTATACCATATTCGTCTCAAATACGAATAACAAGGATGTCTACTAATTGAAAGCTTATTTTAACACAAATGATTCATAAATATTAGGTTAGTCTTAGATATCAGGTATTATAAGATCAGTTTAAGTCAGAAAAAAACTATCTTAACAACCTTTATCTAGATTATTTTTACAGATTTAACACGGAGAAGTTTTTTTAAAAACAGAAAGCTTTTTCCATGGGTTAGTGTCTAAGTTGAACGTTTCTTATAAAGATAGTGTGTATAAAGTATATTGCTCGATTCATAGTGAATATTCTTTTATACCACAGTGCGAAAACATCCACTGAAAGAGAAGTTTATGGATCTTCACAATGTGAAGACATCTCGACAGATTATTTTTCATGAGAATTATTTCTCAGACAAATACTCAACCTTATGATCATCTAGTCCTGCTTTTTCAAATCCGACAGATGAGAAATTGACCTCGCATTACCCGGATTGCTAGGCACGCACGCCACCAGCTATGCTACTTAGGAAACATTATTAGATCAGTTTAAGATATCAAAAAATATCTTAAGAACCTTTATCTAGACGTATTTACTGATTTAATACGGAGAAGTTTTTTAAAGCAGAAAGCTTTCCTCCAAGGCTTAGTGTCCAGGCTATATTTCTCTTATAGATATGGTACGGTGCTCAGTTCATGGTGAATAAATTATATTATTTCAAATTGATAAATTAAAAATGACATAATCTACGCAGATCAAATTTTATAGAGGGGACAAAAACGTTAATTTAATGATTTTCGTGCAAAGGCCACAATTTAAAGAGTATGAAGATGAAAATTCTTATTTGATTTATCCATTTTGATAAAATTTAAGTGATGGAAGTAATTTTTTCTGGTGACAAATTTCACATGTTTTTTTTTCAAGCTTAAAAGTTAATTAGGATAGAATTGGCACTCACAGATTTGATATAACCTATATTAAGGTTACATTTTTTTCTACGGTTGATACGCACTTACACATTGAAAAGATGTCAGCTTCGAGTGTAGATTATACAAATTTTTATAATTTAAAAACGTGTTCACTCAATTGCTCAAACTATTGGACATTCGATGACGTATCTTTGATTTCGACTATCATGCTTTTATAAACAAAGAAATTACACATAGATTTTTAAAAACTTTTTCAAGTAATCTATGAAGATTTTTTTGTGAATATAAGAAATATATTAGCATGATAGTTGAGGACTTCTGCCTGCACACTTCGCTCTCCTTCCGCAGGTATTTGCCTTTAATCAAACTATAATAGACAAGAGGGCCGATTCCCTTGTCGTGTAATTGCATCAACATCGATGTTAATTATTTGCGGCATACTAAATAAGTGCTTTTCACTAACTTCATGTACGTATTTGAACAACAATATTAATAATAAACACAAATTAATCTAATATCTTACACACAAAATACAACATGTAATTATTTAATTTGGCTATATTATTTTCGCGCTCTACGTGTAGCATATATTTTTTCGTAGTCATACCTACACTCCTTTATAACCTTAATTAACCTAACCTAACCTATGCCCCTTGATTTTGCTGAAAACATCATGTGAATTGTATCCCATTTTCTTAAGAAATGCCGGAATCAAAAGAAGAAAAAAGCAGTCTACCTAAATGCATCTGCAGCGCGTGTTATGTGCAGCATTATTGCAAGAATCTTATAAGTCTTGGTTGGCTAATTCTCTCAATAACGAGTTTCTTATAAATTTAAACCATCTCACCATCACTAATCAATGCAAAAATTTATTTCAGCTCAATTAGCACTTTTCTGAGTCTTCATTAAGTGCTTTGATTTACTAACGTATGGAAATTTTTTTGCGTTAATGATATTCACTATGTCATAAGTATTACAACGTTATTTATATAACTAATTAAGTTAAATATGGTTTTCTTAGAAGGCATTTTTACTTAAAATTTAATTATCCTATAGCATATCAATCAAACCTATTCAAGGTATAGATATAATATATTGTCGGCATTGCTCTACAATCCAGAATCATGGCACTTCAAAAAGGCCTAAAACAACCGTTGACTAAGCTTTAATAATATATGTCAGCATAAAATTCTAGGGATGTGCTGGTATACCTTTCTTCGCTACGAAAAGATAAGATAAAAAACCATTCAGCCACCCATTACTGAACAAATAAAACTGTACAGTTGCGCCCTGCCACAAGTTGCAGATGTCTTAATATTGTGTATATTTTCTTTGATCCAATCGGATTTTGGCATTTTGGAAGCAAACTAAATACTTTCTACGGAATATGTTCGGTAGAGTTAAAGGATGCAGATAAGACCTGGCTAGTAATATATCATAAATTCTTGAAGTAGCCTTGCGGTTGATTTATCCTCCATTAACTCTTTCTGCCCTGTGATAAACAGCTAAATATATCGATTGTAAGGTCTTCATACTGTATGCACTCCTCATAAAAACCTATTTACAACAATAATGTCATTGCGACAAAAATATAGATAAATATTGGCAGAATAATTATTTCGTATTTAGTCTAGGATCGGCATATACATGTGTGTATTAAATTACGTTAGTTTGTTTAACGATAGCATCTATTACTCATATGAATGATTTCGCACATCTCAGAGGGGAAGAGGGGGAGTATTCAAAGCGGTTAGATCATTCGGTAAAAAATATCCGTCTAGACATGTCGTCTCTTTGGTTTCTCTTTTATTTTGGCATTTCTTGCACTCACTTTTTATTATTTGATTTTTAATACATGATTAAGTAACTTTTATACCCAGCTACAATAATCAATTTGGTAGATTTTGCATAATTTGAATTTAAAATATGTTTTGTTACTGGACATTTGGGAACTATCACCGTAGTTAAAAGGACATTAAGATAAGAGTTGGGGGACCGGATATGGAATAAGAATCAATAAAACTTTTTTAAGCTTTTTCGAAAGCTTATCAAAACACTCTTTACTTTAATTACATAAATAATCCTACAAGATTAACTACACGCAATACGCATAAGTAAATTCAAGACTTAGAATTATTTAATCCCCAACAGCGCTTCACGTGCCGCTTTATTGTTTGAAAAGATGGATTAGGTGACAAACATATTAAATTTCAATATGGAAACAGAATCATGCTTCAGCATATTGAAAGCATACGACACGCAATTGAAGCCCTTAGTAAATTATTAAAATCCACTTTAATCTAAGCTACTCCAGTTTCGATTTTTTTATTTATGTACAATAAAGATATAATTTTCTTTCAAAATAGTTTATCTCATTGTAGCTTAAAAGTTTTTGAATACTTTTAGTTACAATTTTTCTATAATACAATAAAAGTTAAGTATAACTAAATTAGGTTATAACGAAGAAAATATTCGTTGAAAAATTATTGTGAAAACATTGGAAAATGATTGAAAGGATTTTTCATATCGTCAAGATGAAGACATATTATAGATTTATTACAATTAGAAGGTCGTGCTTCTGTAGAATAATATAGAATAATGCTGAGAAGAAATAGCCAAAGAAGATGTTTCACAGTGGTTATAAATAAATGAAAGTGACCCTGGTTAGCACATTATGTCTATGGTCTTGGAAAATTTTCGTAATTTCAACAGGTTGATTACAAAAGAGCAGTATACTTTAAAGGCTCTAACAAGATTTCTTGCAAACTTAATTTCTTATGAAAAAATGTATTTATAAAACCGATTTTTAAATAACGTCCATTAGGTTTTAACTGAAATAGTTTCCCCCACGCTTAAAGTCCGCTATGTCAAGATTCTACTGTAAACTATTTTCTGATGGCGTAAAAATTGTACCAAAATATATTTAAAACGTTAAATAAATAATCTTTATATTTATAAATTTTCTCCATATACAGTTCGGTATAGTTCAAAAGACATCCAAGCTACAAATATTTTTTTTATTTTATTGCGTAAAATATTTTTAAAACATCACTACTTCAATATGACAAAAACACCCAATTAAAAATATACACCCAGAAGAAGTAATCACAGTTTTTTTTAACCCGCATACTAACAATTTTTTTAAAAAATACCTACAAAACGTCCATGTGATTTCGACGTTTTCGGTTTTCAAGTTTAAGTAAAACATTACTCAATTACAAATAATTTTTGACCACACCTATTCTTAATTATAAGTTATATATTATCATAATGCCATTTTTACGTGTTTTTTCATGAAATTTAGTTATTTATTATTATATTTCATTGACATATTGTTTTATTTACAAGCAAAAAATTCACTAAATATAACCAATTTCAAGATTTTATGAGCAAATATTAATACAATATTACTAAAAATCCAAGCACAAAACGATCAAAATTTTGATTAACATCCACAAAAAATTCAATAACTTTTAAAGTACTACTTTATCGATAATCTAATATAAATAGTAATCGGGAAAGATGTAGTATATGCCGTGTAAGTATTTCAATTTCATATTACAGTCTTAATAATATAAAACTCAAACTAAATATTAACTTGTTTCTTCAAAATTTCAGCGTTTTTTTCTTGTCCGTTACTATGTGGCTCGAACGTTTTCTGTCTAACTACATCCAGCTAATAAGCGGCCATACTTTAATATAATATTTAAGGCTGTGAGTTCAAATACAGTATAAGATTTTTTTAAATTCAAATCTTTAGAACTAATTTCCAATAAGTGTTTAGCTGATAACTAATTCACGTAAAAAATAATTAATCAAGCTTAGTCTTTAAATTTCTAACATTATTTATATCAATTAAGATGTATGCTCCAAAAGTAGGGTACATGAGTATCTGCAATGTAAGAACATGTCTCGACAGCTTATTTTCATGGGAATTTGTAGTCAGACAATTGCTTAACTCAATAGGGATCTAAAAACGTAATTATGGTATAGGTAGAGTTTTATATTTTATTTAAATTATATATTATATAATATAACATAATATTCACCATCTCAAAACTATTCATTTATTAGTAAGTGACTATATATAATTTA
>JAGVSQ010005017.1:0-18361 GCA_022683975.1 Rhyacophila evoluta | reverse complement strand
CGTTTCTTTCTTTAATCTAATTAAATAAATCCCTTTCAAAGTCAGCGTTTGGCGTAGCTACTCTTATATATATTATACACGAGGAAAGTTAACATCACAATGACGATTCTCTGATCTTTCCTTAGTTCTCGTATCGCATTTCTTTGGACCAAACGGATAAAATAAAATTCCAATGATGTCTAATTGCAGAAAATAAATTCAACGGAGGAATTCTTAAATTGGATTAAGTTGTCTTGGATAAGATGGTGATAAGAAATAATTACAGGCAATACTGCGCAGAATTTGAGAATAAAGTAGGACTATCATGTTTTGTAATTTATTTTTGAATGAGACTTTAATATTGTTTTCAAATTAATTTAAATACAATATAATAAATGCAAAAATCGTTATTCACGAAACAATATTAATCAAAAATCTTTATAGAATTTTAAAGACCTTGTTTTTAGAAACGTAGTTTAATTCTGTATTTTTTTTATACGTAGATATCCAGAATTTTTTTGCTTATCAATGTTTATTAATTATATGATATAGTCCCGGTAGTATAGAGGTACACGCCTAGTAATCCAGAGAATGAGGGTTTGATTCCCACATTTGCCTGAAGAAATTGCTGTCACAACTTTGAATTATGTTTAATTCTCCAACTAACATAAATTGTATCAATTACATTTCGCAATCCCCATACATATAAACGACAAACAATACTTGTAATAACAATACAATATGTATTACTTATTTATCAAGTTCAATGCCATACATCCATAAATCATTTATATTTTACCGTATATTTTTAATATGTTAAATACGACTCAATAAAGTATTATAAGTCTAAAAAATATCTTTAAATTCCCAAGAAAAGGCCTAAAAATGTAAATTTCAATAATTTGATATTTAATCTTTTTGGCATACTTGTTTATCATAAACTTTTCAACCAAAAAATCTTAGTCCATAACTTCCATGCTGGTACAGAAGTAACATTATTTTTAATCGCCAAAGCTTTTTTGCCAATCCAATTAAATGCAACAGTAATTATAAACAAAAGCTCTTCAACTAGAAGTAACTAAGCAAAAAATAAACTAAAAATGAACTTCGAACATTTAGAAAATGACTCTTAATACTTTTTACGTCTATTTGTCCTCAGTTTTATGGTATGTCCCCAAGTGTCTGCTCGCTTATTATACGGTTTTATATTTAACGCATTGAGAGCCCGTGGAAAATTTAAGTGGAACAAACAAAGTAATAATTATTATTATGTTGTTTGGATCATAAACATAATGCCATAGGTGTAGTCGTAAAGTTACGTCGCCCATAATTGCAGAGAGTAACTTTTTATAGTCACTCTTATGTTCAAGGGAGTTATAATTTTATACCGATTAAGACCTCCTTGTGAAGGAATGACATATCACTTTAAAATAAATTGTTTAGTGAAATATCTTGCATTTCTTTTATAAGTAATAAATTTTCACTCTAGGATTAGTATGTCTAATATTTATTTTGAGTATTTTAAAATTTAACACTTTTTAATTTAAAAATATCAAAATCTAAAAAATTATACAAAACAATCAAAGAAATATTATGTGCCAACAATGATACTAATGCGCATGTAAATATCACTCACATTTAAATATAAAAATGTGTCTTTATTTGATTGTAGTCAAGTTTTTATCTACATCTTACAACAAAACCATATTGTTTACTTATTTATTAATAATAATATAGTTAATTATATACAATGTAGATTGCACTATTTTTAATAGGACGATTAAAAATAACTGTTATTTTGAAATTGGTTTTTTTTAATTACAATAACTGTTTATATTAAAACAAGTACCTACATAATGTTGCATTCAATGATCGATATATGAACTATCTTCCCTTCTTAAGTGAAAGACAGATGCGTAAATGGCATACGGCCAGTATCTCAGCGGCCATAGGTGCCAAAATGACTGTTTGTAATTTTTTCCACTATTATAATTGAATATTTCAAATAATAATAATAAGCTTTTACTCTTTGTAATTAAATTATAATAGAATTAGCGTTGCCAAAGTTTTGAATGTAATTAATTATTTAAGTTAAAAATATTTTCTCGATATTTTATTTTCAAAGCTCAAACAGCCTAATCTATTGATTGTATAACGTTTAACACAACTTGGAAAATTTTAGAATTTGATTTGTAAAGCAGTGAAGGTCTTATTAATGATACATTTCAAAAACAGATGCATGAGCAAATCAACAAATACCTGTGTTGATTAGATATGTCAATTTTAATTGCTAGTTACTTCTCTAGTGAAGGATATAAACCTCTTACTTCTTGAAATATTGATTTTGGTGGGTATGTACCGTATGATAATCTCATTTGGCATATAGTCTTGCATACTTAAATTTTGAAAAACCTTTATGCAACTCTAGAAATCGAGCCCGTTATTTCAACTTATATATATATTGTATATTCCAAATAAATTTCAATATATTAAATATATCGATGTATCCCCAGTTACCGAAAACACGTATTATTCGATGCCGCAATTGGCTAAAATCCTACAGCTGCCTACCGATGGCCAAAGGGTAGAGCAATTAGCTAACGACCAATACTCGTTGAGAAATCAGTCAAGATCACGATCCAAAATTTGGAGATACTAAATATTGACTGTAAAAAGGAAGAAGGAAGTAACTATAAAACTTCTTAAAATAGATTTTATTTGATTAGCTATCATATTCCACAAAACTTCCACCTCATCAATCATATTGATATTTCTTAAATAATTTAATTAGTTAATATCATATTGAAAAAATAGAACACTAATTTTAGTATCCGTACGCTTTATGGTTGTATCTATTTAATGTTTTGACTTTGGTCTAAAAACATTAAATAAACTACTATTGTGTCTCCCATTAAAATTGTTCTGTGTGGATTACATCCTTTTTTTTCCACGGTTGATACATTTATATTCTTTATTAGTTTATATTGTTAATATCAAAAAGCTCTTTTTTCATAGCAGATACCTAATTTGAATAAATCTTGCTATACATTCCTTTCTTATATTGTATATATTATTATCATATGAGCAGTTGATAACATTAATTTGATCATTATCAAGTAAATGTTTTAATTTTAAAACAACTCTGCTATTGAGCCATGTGTGAAATAAATATATCGATTTTCGTGATTCTGTTTCAACGTAGAAAGTTTGATGCTTCAGGCATGTAAATGAGTCCAACATATTTGTATCGGTAAATCAAAATTTCAATGAATAAATTTGAGGAAATTATATCGATGTTAAGCTTAATTTAAACAAATTTGTACGTAATTATGAAGTTAAATATGTGCCGTGAAAGTTAAAAAGTATAGCCTTATTAATATTACATCGTACGCATGTAATAAATTAACATAATAATAAAAACTTTTCAAATGTTTGAGCTGCCAAATAGATAAATGTTTCTTATCAGCGTTTTACTTATCGATACTCAAACTGTGGAAGAAGATTGACTCTGACAGATAGATTATTTGAATATTTTATTATTAATTAATACACACGTAATATTAATAATCATTTACGCTTAAAAGTATATGATATAGTGTGCTTTTGTGTTCCAGGGTGATGTAGCACGAGCTGTGTGGGATGTGGCACCGTCATAATGGAAACTCATGTGATTTAGACCCAATTGTAACTCACGATAGCTATCACCAGTAACTGTTACAGCATTACATCTGCTATACTTAACGAAATATGGCTTAATGATGCCACCGGCTTAAGTGACGCACTATGCAACCACTCTACAAGAGTGTAATATTCACTGGTGGATCATTGAGCGTTTTCAGTGCCCCAACAGCGGCTATTCTATTTATTAAAAGCTTTTTGACTGATAGTCAGTACTCTTGAAAGCTCAAATAAGTCTTAGAATTTAACATCAATTATCAGACAATTGCTCAACCTAATGGGCATCCAGTCTTGCATTTCCGGATTTTTAAAATCCGACAGATGGGAAATCGAGCCCGCATTCCGTGGATTGCTAGGAACGCACGCTACGAACTAAGCTACCGGGACGACGACATTTTATATACATAACGATATGTTTCACTCTTGGAGTTAGGCACTTCATATTAACATTACTCATTGCTGTATTTTTAGTCGACCATTTCAAAAAGGTAAAATAAATTAACTTAAATATGACGTGTTCTTAAATACTCACACCTATGCATATAACTTTAAAATACGAAAGCTTTTAGTGCGTTAATGATATATGAAATGACAGATTAGAGTGCAATGAAATAATGTCTAATTTATCTTATACATCATCGTATTTAAATGAGATACTTTATCATTTGAATGTTACTTGTTTTGTTTCAAGTCTAACAGTAAATTTCATTCATGCAAATGTAATTGATGCAGACACCTTATGCATTTTGTGTTCATATACCGTAACCAACAGAAGGTGGAATACAATGTAAATTTAACTAAATAATAAACAAACTCTTGAGTATTGAGATTCTGGATATTCTGGATCCCTCTAAAAAGAAACTTGTGACAATATTATTACATTTTTTAATACTTATATCAGAAAGAAGATTATTTGCTAACCATTGGATTAATCATGATGAAAGACAAAATTAATGATGTACATGTATCCAAGTATTATAATGATGTTATTACTATGATGGCTAGATTAGTAAGTACGTGAGCTTTAAGCTTTAAGGTTGAAGGTATAAATTCAGTAGCTACATATAAAGTGCAAAAACCAATGGATCGAGTTTCTATTTGATTCAATGAGTGATTTTGAAAGATATTATATTTTTTTTAATTTACTCATAATTCATTTGAAGTAGATAAAATATTTTTTAATAATATTACTAACATTAATTCTCCTCGGTAGTCAAAGGTTTAGCGTAGGCACCTCGCTTTCAATTGGTGCGGGTACGATTCCTACATCTGTCGATTTTTTGAAATTTAGATATGCAAGACTGTATCACCATCGGGCTGAGCAATTGGCTAAAAACCAATTTTTGTAAAAAAATTAAATCTCTTACGAAACGTCTATACATTACGGAGATGAATGTGCTCCAGGTAGACATTTATATAGATCTGGATTCATACGCTTCTCTTTTGGAGCGGACATGGTAATATTATTCCACCGGCTGATTTTCTCCGTGTGGCTGAGGGGTAAGTATGCACTTCAGTTTTAGATGTTGCATGTTTGAATCCCACGCCTGCTTAATGACTTGAGAATATAGACCATATTAAAAGTAATAAATATTCAATGGGTTCGGCGATAGCCTAAAAATGAATTCTGATCTATCAAGACGAATCTCCGCATTGCAGAGATCAACGAGCTTTATTTCTGTAGAGGATATCTTCAAATTTTTAATATGTATATTTCCGTTGCGAACATGATAAAAAAATAGTTGATAGTACTTCATTAAAAACGATTAATAATTCCCATTTCGATGGCTTAAAGTGCAAAGTTGATTTGTATATTTTTAGCTGAAATGACTTAATAATATCATTTGTTTGCACCATCCTATATGCATGTCCCGTATTAATTTTATAATTCAAAATTATTTTAATATATCGAATAAACGTTCTAAGAAAATTTGACAAATTCATTCATATCTAAGATTAACACTGCAAAATATATAACTTAGCTTTTTTCGTATTCAGATCTATTAAAAGTATGTAATTCGTTAAAAGCTCTATGAATAAATCGTTTAAAATGTGTTTTGTGTAAAAAAATCGCAAAACAAATAACAAAATATTAAGCTCTCATGGACTTTCGACTAGATTTGAAAGCTTAAATGACTAGAAATTTTATCTGTATTATCAGCGTATTAATATATTTCCATTTTATTTATCCGCATGAAATATCACTTAACTTTCTTGTATCGCTTATCATACTTGAATATCTACCATACTATGCATTGCTATGTTTCCTGTTACAAGTCTACTTTCGCCAAATGATCTCAAATCACATACGTGGATAATTACATGATATGTGAAAAATAAAAATCAGACGCTATTTTAAAATAATATACACGGGCCTTAAACAGCTGTGTTGCGACAGAGCAACGCACCATGACAAAATGATAAACGTGTCTCAAAAAACAAGACGCTTAACTCGAATTACTCATTTAATTATTACACCAAATTGCTCATGAAATACTGCATACGTCTACACTTAAAATATTTTTTTCATTTCCAAATAGATTTAATAGAACTCACTATATAAAAATTCAGACTTAAGTTTCAACTACCTCTTTCTATGAAAGTTTTGTTACAGCCTCCAAATATTGCTTCATGTATGCAAGTTCTTATTTTTTTTAACTAATTTGAACCTAAGATTTAATTTTTAATTTAAATCATGTACTTTCTAATTATTTAAATTGCTTAATTCTGTTTTTTTGCTTTGTTTACATGTATCAACTGCTTGGCCGAAATAAACCTTTTATAAGGTTTCAGCTGGTATAATAATAATAATAATAAAACAATATATAAGGGATGTTAATTACTGTTACTTGTATATTCATTAAGTGTTTCTTCCATTCTTATGTCGTTGTCTCAGATACTGATTGGTTTGCGTGTAAGCTTCGGTGGCGAAGGTTATGAGTTCAAATTGTATAAATATTTTAAAACATTCAAAAATACAGGTCAAAATACCCAATGTGTTGAGTAATTAGCTAATCATCGATTTTCATTGAAAAAATCTGCCAATATTAAATATTATATTTTTCAAGTTTAAGGAATTTGCAATACAGCATATATAGAATATATGCTGTAACAGTTAATAAATAAAGAGAGAGAATAAAATAAAGATAAAGACAGCATTAAACTGAGACATTCTCATCTCAAAAATATGATTTCAACAAACCGAAAACCAATATTTAAGTTATTTCAAATATTCAAAATTAGGTAATTGAAATCTACCCATTTCATATTTAATGATAAGTTTTTTATTGACTGTTTTCTTCATTACTATACAACCTACGAATGATCTAACAAACGTTTTTGATAAATCTAACGCAATAAATTCACACTCTGCATAATTACGTATTTTATAACATTTAATTTCTCACTTCTATAAACATTCTAGTTACTCATAAACGTTTAAACTGTTTTAATAATATCATATTTCTCATTTCATTTACCCATAAAGGTTAATGGTAATTTTCAACCTTTATGGGGGTCTTTACGGTGATTAAAGTGACAATAAAATGATTTAATTATATTTAAACAACATATTTCAAATACACCTTGGCCCGTGATTACTCTGCTGTAAATATAACGATGTGTTATTTATTTATAGTTAGTTTTCCTATTTATATGCTAAACAATAAATATTGACTCATGATACTCGACAAATTGTTGCTTTCGAATTGATTTGTCAAATAGACCAGCCTTCAAATGTTCAAGAGATGATAGACAAATCTCAAGTTAATAGTATTTTTTTATACCATGTTCGCTCCCAACATGGAGCATATAAATCTACTTGCTTTCTTTCTTTTAAATCAACAAACAAGCA
The DNA here is from genome assembly GCA_022683975.1 of Rhyacophila evoluta. NCBI lineage: Eukaryota > Metazoa > Arthropoda > Insecta > Trichoptera > Rhyacophilidae > Rhyacophila > Rhyacophila evoluta. The sequence continues at coordinate 10,851 of JAGVSQ010005017.1, read as the reverse complement.
ATAGTGACGACATGTTATTAATAATAAAGTCCTTTTCTTTCTAATTTATTAGAATTATTGTAAAATAATACAAGTAAAATCATAACGTAGCGGTGACGCAAACCATTATAGCCTTAGGGCAGAACTTATCCCATAAAATTAATCAAAACCGTGATGCAATATCCTGTTTTCCCAGTACAACTCAAATTGCGTGACCATAGCGAATATTCCCACGGCCATGTTATGCGCGCGTAGAAAGTAATTTCGTAATCAAACACAAATGCCCACGTGGTTGCCACACGTGTGAACTAATTATCGACGGTGTATCAATTAATTGTGTGGCTAATTCTGCCATCAGTCTTTTAACTGTACACGATTTATTTTTGATCATGTAGAAAATTAATTAACCGTTTCGTAACGTGTTGATTTTTCTGGTTTTTCAGGTAGCTGTCAATATAATTATGAAAACACCACGTGTGAAATTAACACTTACAATCCTAAGTGATAATTCAAATAGATTAGGACAACTTGCTGCCTCCGTGGCCAAGTTTTTAAGCGCGCACTTTAGTAATGGAGATTTAATAGATAAATAATAACATTTGTGTTGCAGCATATTTTTTAAATGTTTAGTATATTGTTTTAAGCGGTGTGAAAATATTCACTACCAAAATAGAGTACGTAATATCGTAATATGTATTTCTTGACATTTTTTTACGAGAGCTACTTCAGCCAATTGCTCAACTCAAGCATCCAGTTTTTCACCCTTAGACTTTTTTCAATTTAGTAGTTGAGAGAATCAGGTACGCAATCTTTAGCACTAGCTTCGAGGCACCAGAAAAACCTTAAAAATATTTTACTTGCCTAGCTTAACCATAGAAAAATAATGAAAGCCTTTTTAGATCTAACCTTTTTATTGTAGATCTAAATATAGCAGACTAATTTTTTATAAAAAAAAAGATGTTTTCCAGCATTGATAGAACCGATAATTAAACTAACATCTATGACTTATTTACACGTATTAAATTATAAAATTAAAATAAAAATAAATACATCAATTTTACTAGAAGTTGCCTGGTAAATTATAGTCACACATTTAAGCTGTCTTTTAATGCATTTATACATTATTCTCAACCTTTGTTTTACATTCTGTAAATGTATCGACGTAACTGTCAATTTTATCAATAAAAACGAAAAAAGATGTGGGTCTGTTTGTCACAATAAATCCTTCAACACAATAAATAATGGCAACGTGAAATTTTTATATAATATTTTGACCACTATTTCTAGATTAACTGTTATATTTTTTATGATATCGACTGGAGAAAGGAAAGAGGACGAAACCCTCAATTTTTAAAAATAGTTTTATTCGATAGTCAGAATAAATACAACTTAATACACGTTCTATCAGAAGGGTGTAAGCTGAAAATATCAAATTAATGCCTAAATTTAGCTTTTAAGTTTGAAAAAGGATGGAATATGAAATATGCGATCAGAGAAAAGGGCTTCCACTTAATGAATTTTATTCATTTTTCTTGAATAACTTATTGAATTAACATCATATTTAGTGAGTAAAAAACCAGTTTAGTCTTCGTGCAGTTCAAGTTTGTATCTATGTAATGTTTTCACTTTGGCTCAAAATCATCAAATAAGCTTTTTTGTTCTTTCTATCAAATTTGTTCAACGTCGGCTGCGTTATTTTTCCTTTCCAACGATAAATTTAGATACCAATTCGATACGTACAGCTTATATCCTTTTGACAGAATGTGTATTAAATTGTATACATTGTGATTATTAATAATAGCTATTTTAAAAAACGGAGGTCTTCTTCCTTTATCTTTTTCACAGTCAGTATAAAAGAATATTAAACCCATTATTTCATTTGACACCAATTTGTTCAGTGCATTCACCACAATATACCCACGTTGTTTTTCAAAAATAAGTCATTTATTTTTAAGCTGACTTCATTTCACGAAGATGAAAAAAATGGCTGTATATATTTTTAATACCTAGATATAAAAAAACACGCTAAATATAGATTTTTTAATATCTTAGCATTAATTTTTTCCAATTCTGGAAATAATTTTGTATTTTTCTTTTTAATCTTTTATGAGATCGTTTTTAATTCTTTAACATCTCCTTGTCTCAATTTTTAAGACTCAAAAGTCCATTCTATGAGATTATTAAAAAAAGACTAATGAAATGTTTTCCCAGGACATGGAACAATAAACATTTCCTTTGGGTAATTAAAAGCTACAACTGAAAGTATATTTTTTCTTTTAATTCTCTTCGTTTATATGATAAGTTTATTACTTAAGCACGTATTTCCAAGAACTTTTTGTGCCATCCATATATTTCAAATGTCAAGCAAAAGACAAATACATCTTTCGTCAGCTAAAATAACTTTTTTAACCTTGAGAAACGTGTTGACATTTTTGTCTACTTCAACATACGTTGTTAGTCCTTTCTCTTTCTTTGCCACACGTAGGAGTAGACGTCATAGAACTATTCGAACTTATACGACTGCGTGGTAATAAATAATAAAATTAACAATAAATCAATTTAATTGTATGCATTCGATTATTTATGTAGGTGTTCGTTGTTTGTGCTTACGGTGATATCTAGCATGTGTTCAACACTATTATTTGCAATGAGAAAAACATAGTTTACAGTACAATATTTTTTCTAAATCATGTATCAGTTTTGACATTTTCAACAAATAGATATTAGTTTTTCTTTTTTAGCGGGGTTTCGTATTTGTCTGTATAGAACGAATTTCAATTATTGATTATTTTTTTGTAAAGAATATATAACACGTGAGGGGTATTTCAAAATAAAATTATTTCACTAGGCTTAATTTTAAAGAAGATTTTTGTATTTTATTAAATATTTTTTATAGAAAAACTTTACAGCATGTAAACAAAAATTAACATTAAAAATCATGCTGTATGGTTTGTTGATACAAAAAATAATTATTCAAAATGTTATGCTTTCAATTTCAGCGTAAGGAATAAGTTCCTTTTGAAAATACCCCCCCCACATCCATGCGTTAAATGGATATAATAAGTCTACAAAATGTAAATACTATATCGTCGTATCACTAGCAAAAGACGTTTTCAACGAAAAATTGAGTTTTGAGATAATCGAGTCTTAATGTTTGAGTCTCTCTGTTAAATACATATTTAACATTTATGATGTATTTTTCAGAGAGACTCAAACATTAAAACTCGATTATTTAACGTATTTTTCCAGTAATACGACGATAATATATTAATATAACTACTACGAAAATGGAGCATGTGGATTCACCTAATGCGAAGTCTTCCGCTCTGAATGGGTGTTCATGGATCTCTACAATGTGAAGACATGTCTTGACAGATTATTTTCACAAAAATTTATTGTCAGCTAAATACTACAATTAGTCATTTATTTAATTTTGAAATCATTCTGCAACTGTGGGATTCGAGCCTGTGACCTTTGAAGCACGACACACTACTCATCGTATTGTATCAAAATAAGCGTAAGTTCAAATATACGTTTTGTATTTAATAATTTTACACAAAAGGGTTATGAATAATATATTTACTATGCGGAAGAAAATAATATAAGAGCTTTTGAAATTCCTCTTCGTGCCTAACTAGCATCTTTGCATTTTATTAAATTTTAAAAAGGGTTTTATTTATGATTAAATTATAAACGTACTGAATAAACTAACTTTCGCAGGAGGAGAAAGAGGCGACATAAAATTTAAAACCTAAAACTTTCACAAAAATTACTCCGAAAACGACTATTTGAGTTATAAAACAAACTTTTTGTTTAAAGCTTGCACTGAAGCTTTTGTATAATATGTAAATTGTGTATGCTAATTTTAATTAAATAAGTGACTCTTATTTTTCATAATATAAATATGTTTGCTATCATTAAAATGTCATTATTTACAGTGTTTCTTAGATTACGACCACCTTTAATAAACGGGGATTTCTGGAGCAACTTTCAATTATACGCAAAATATCTGCGACTCCGAGTTCTACATGGTAAAAACCAAATGCCGCCTGTTCAATACATGCATTCTGTCAATACTGTTCCACAGTTATTAAATGTGGCACCCAACAAAGGTCCAAAACAACCTTATTCTAAGCTTTGAGAACAGGTGCCTGTGGCGGATTCTGGGCATACGGTGGTATGACTTCGTTGAAAATGAGAAGATAAAAAAACGGACCATGCCGCCACTTATCACTGACAAAGTGAGGCTGCGACGCTGGACCTAGCTCAGCTAAATATTGCGGATGCCTCAAAAGAGTCTGAACCTGATCTTTTTTCCTTTAATGCATGGAATATCTATGTCATCAAATACTTCTCCGCCAATTGCATGATAAACATTAATTGTCTTTTTTATTCATTTTCTATTGGCGATATAAAATTTTCTTACGTAACTTCTTCGATCTGCAACTTAATCCAGCAATCATTTAAAGTGTTTTTTTTTTATTTATTTGATTATAAATCTAGTCAAATATGTCGAATAGAATATTTTTGTAACGACATGATCTAGAATTATCCAAATCAGACGTGTCGATCCGTATTTACCTTAATTTAAAGAATTACGCGTTATTTTATTTAGAAAAGATATAATGCTCATTGTTTGATAATTTTTCAAGATTATTTTAATACATTACCTGAAAATTTATTTACATAATCAACATTTTAATTCAAAAAAAAAATGTGACACACAATTCTAATAGAACCTATTTCAATAAAAACTCTATTAGTTTGCGGGACATTCTTCGAACAAATTAATATTTTTCATCGAATTATTTTTATTTTAGTTTGATGAGAATTAAAGCTGTCGGCTTTACTCTGTAGTTTATCGGAACATTCACATTGAAACCATAGAATTGCAATGTTCCAATCAGTGTACATTCGATTTCTCGGAAAAATAATACACAGTAGCGGAAAAATACAAAAAAGTAATTGAAAAACTGTCTGTAATACAATTTACACTTCTGAAATGTGAACTATACGAATAAATTTTTTCCTGGAAGCTTAAACATTTCAGGAAAGCATTTATACTGCGAAAAATGAAACAGCAATATTCAATTAATAAACACGTCATTTACATAATAAATCTACTTCACAAAGATAAAAACTTTAATAATTTTGAAGAAAAATAAATGTTTAATGGTTCTTATTACAAAATTTACCCACCCCGTCCATACGCTTGGTCTTAATCAGACGTATCTCGGGACTTTGATATGGAGGTATGCTCTGGCTAACGGGAACTTTAATTTTAAACGAATTTATAAAATAATAAAATGATGTTTGTCACTACTAAGTGTGCCCTTCATTTACCCGCCCCATTCTTAAACCAAGTCTTAATTCGGCTATCCTGGATTTTTGATATCGAGAAGCGATCTACTTTATTCAACGGGAATGTCCCGGGAGTAAATATAAATTATTCAAGACTTAGGTTGCCATGCACTCAAGCGTACTGAAGTAAGAAATATAATGAAAAAAATGATGTAACCACACCATTCTGTATCAGAAGTTACAAGTTCAAATATCACAGTTGCGAAAGATTTATTTAATTCAAAGATGCAAGATTGCGTGCCCGATGGGTTAAGAAAATGGCTTACAACCAATTGTCGTGAAAAACGGTGCATTTGCATTTGATAAATTATTTCCACGAGTTTCCGGCCAATTGCGCATCCCATTGGGCATCCACTTTTATATATTAGGATTTTTTAAATTTTAACAGCTGTAAAAATCGAGCTCGTAATTTTTCCCTCTGAATTCCGCACGTTGAACTCTACAGAAAAAGTTTGAAAGCACTCATTGAGCGTACATTCATTTGTGTCTTGAGAAAGCTATTTTTCTAGTTTTTTTAAGCGCGTTTTACGTTCGTTACATTATCTTTGTTGTGAAAAACAAAAAAGATCAAGGAAAAAAAAAATCATACCTAAAATACCTTCAAATTCAACGTGCTTAAAAATAATAACTGAATACGATAATACTTGATTTGGTGACGAATTTTGTTGTTATGTATAATTTAAAATAAATTTATATATCGGTGAATTAAAAATAGGTTATGACTTAACCGGTTCTTTTAGCAGTTGATTATCATACGAGTCTGTCGGAAATTATATTTTACTAACAGAATGGATTGTCATTTAACAATGATTATAAAAAACGGTCAATGTCCAGTTATACGTAAAGATAAAAAATCTTGATTTTCCACTTTAGGCCTGAGTCGTTTACATTTAAATATTAAAATACACATTCAATGTCACTATTACGTTTAATGTATAATTTAACATTGACGCTAATTCATAATTTGTTAATATATTTTTTTACTTATAATGCTGACAATAAATACTTTTTTGGTTTACTATTGACAATGTCTTTTAACATTTTTGCTCTAAAAGTAGAGCATATATCCCTACACGATGTGGAGATGTCCACTCCAGAATAGGAGTATGTAATTCCCGGAAGGCGAAAATAAGAATTAACACATTGTTTTATCACGAGATTTAATTGTGTTGGCAATTGGTCATACACGTATTTGTCCACCATCAACCTGCTCCATCATCACATCAAGAAGTAATCTATCTTGGTCTTAATCAGGCGCATCCTGGATCTCTGATATCAAGAAGAAATCTACTTTATTCGACGGGAATGTCCTGGGAGTACATATGAAATATTTAAGACTTTTTAAGGCAGACTATTTAAGGCAGTCAATATCCTGACGATTGGTTAGTGTACATGATAGAGAAGTTCGTAAATAGACCAGGCTTATATGAGTCGAACTTCTATTTTTGTGGTCACCTAGTGAGAAAGCGCGCGCGCTTCTATGATGGAGGTTGCAAGTTCAAATTGCGGAGCAGTGTGAAGATGTAAAAAAAAATATAGGACTAGTTGCTTATTAAGTTGATCAGTTGGCTCACGACCGAAAATAAAAAAAAGAAATATTTATCGAGATAAGTAGTTAATATTATGAAACTTCGTATAGCGGACATGTTACAACACGTGGTCATAAACGTGGTTAAAAAAATCTATTCAAATTATCTTTATATATCGATTAATCATTCAATTTTTTGAGACTAATACTTAATATTATATTTTTAAAATGGAAATGAACTTATTCTTGTACACATTCTTCTCCATATATTAAAATAATGTATGTACAATAAATGGTACTCCAGTACGTTCCTGTACATTCTGATGATTTTAAATATAACCATGAATGTATATACTATAAAGACACCTCTTAAAAGTATTTCACATTGTTTGTTTATGTGACTACTTTGTGCACATATTAATTTATTTTCGTCATGGCTGTATGGTTCACAGAAAAAATAAACTAATGAAACTTACCTGTGATGGAGAAGCTGTTGCAACAACCTGCTTTTGTGGAGCATAGATGATTCCAGGTGTTACAGCTAAAGCAGGTATAACCGTAGATCCATGGGAAACTAGAATTAAAAGAACAATGTTAGTATTTATATAAGTTGTTTATTGAATGAAGCTTTTATTTTTATTTTATACAAAAATTTGACGGGCAATAGGCGTCCATGATAGTTATCCCACAATCAAAAACCCTCCGAATAATTTATATTTAAAAAAAAAACCAGATGTTTTAAGATTAAGTTTAAGTACAAAATTGAACTTTCTTTATTGTTATTTTTATTAATTATTTTATCCTTTCTATTATTTAGAACATATTCATCGGAAATTACTTGAAAATTATAAAAGTGTCTTCTTTGTAATAATGATTGAATTAGCAGTAAAAACTGCGTAATTATCTGACTCGCTGGCTTCGTCGATAGTCGAGAGGTTGGCGTGCGTGCCTTGCGTTCGGGCAATGCGGGTTTGATTCCCACATCTGTTGAATTTTTAAGATGTAAAAATGCAATGCTAAATACTTGTTAGGTTGAACTATTTTCTGATAACCAATTCTGGTAAGAAATAATCTGTCAAGACATGTTGTTAAATAATACATTATTTTATACCATGTTCGATGCCAAATTGGAGCATATGGATCTATACAGTGTAAAGATATGCATTCCGAAAGTGGAGTATATGGATCTCCGCATTGTGAAAACGTCTTGGCAGATTATTTTACACGAGGTTTTTTGTCAGACAATCGCTCAACCCAATGAGTAACCAGTTTTGCATTTTTTAAATTTAAAAAAAAATCAACAGATGTGGGCATCAAACCCGCATTGCCCGGATGCGAGGCTCAAACGCTACTAACTACGCTACCACAGAGACAATAGATATTTTAAAATACCAAAAATTCAAGATTCACATTTTTGATGAGAAACAAACAATTGTTTAAACTGAACATTTTGTATATTTATGATATAAGCTCTATTAGCAAAATTGCTTATTAAATATATTTAAAAAAGTGAAATTAATGATAAAGTCAATATTATACATAAAACATAATCTATATTCAATGTATTTATTCTACGTTAGCGAACATAAGCATAATTACTTTTTGGTAAATACAGTTTATATTTAATTTGTTACTTGAGAACGGAAGTAAGCTATTTAGAAAAAGCCTGCAATTACACTCACTCAAATGTAAGTAATTAGAAAAAGTCTTCTAGCAATATAAAAGAGTTATGTCACTTAAGAACTGGTTTCACAAAAATATATACTCTATAATAAAACATAGACCTCTGGAAGTATTATCATTTATTCTAATTTGCTTTATGGCTTATATTCACTTAAGTATTAATATGAGTAACATTTTAGGCTTATATTGTGAGATATAAAAAAGCTCTTTCCTCACAATATCGCATGTTATTTCTGTGTTTATTGCCTACCATTCCGGTACTATCACATACATTTGTTTTCATAACGCACTACAAAGAAGTACCAATTTTGCATAATATAATATATATCTTGTCTGGACTTTCGCGCGTGAAAGAATCTTTTTCAATAATATTTTCGTTACCATATTCATCGGAATAATTGCCTATTCAAAAGCTTTGTATATATTTTACGTAATTATTATTCATGGAATCATACGAGAGTTTGTTCAAATTATAAACTATTTAGTTGTATGGTAGTTGAAAGATTAGCGTGCAAGTTTTGGAACTAGAAATGGCAGATTTGATTCACACAGTTGCTGGATTTAAAAAAATACGAAAATGCAAAACTGAGCTCTTATTTAGTTTAATAGTTACACGACAACCAACTCTTAAATCTTGCAAAATTTATCTTCACATTACGGAGTTTCATGTGCTCCACTTTCAGAGTGGACATGAAAAAGAAATATTTACTTAATTCACTCCATTCCTCCACACTTTTTATTGCCGATGTGCTGGCGTGTGCCGTAACTTAACAAAAATGATTCTTATTAAAAGTATCCCAGGACTAACTTATCAAGCGTAAATCATGTACTATAGTGTGCGTGATTACTAGTTTACCTAAGCTCTATTGTTCTATTAATTCTTACTTCTAATATAAGCCTTCTTACTCCAAGCTTTACGAGCTAAACAAATATTCTTTGTGTAGATAATGTTTCAAAATAATCAGACCGACTTAGAAAGCTCTTTTCATTCAGCTGACATATGGAGACATTCGCAAAGGACGTAATTAGCACTTAGTCACTCGCTTAATAAGCAATTAAAAAATCAATTAAACTAGGCTGACAGAACTTGGAGGCAAAACTGTCAAAAGTCAATTTAATTATTTCCAAATGTCACATTAAGTTCAGAAAGGATCACATGTTTGCTTACCATTTCAAAAGACGCTCATTACTCTTTCTAGGCATAGTTTCATAGTTAATTTGATGAAGTTACTATTTTTATTTTTAATCTCCGTTACTCATTTTTTTATTTGATTTAAACGTCTTGGCGTCTTTCAAAGATTAGAGTTTGGTTGCTAACTAATAAGTATAAAATTATATTGTTGAACTCGATTCAAACACTTATTGCTCATATCTTATCAAATATCATCAAGCCAGAAAAAATATTGAGTTGGTTAATTTCTATACCAGGATTCCGAGTATGAATCTAACTCAATTTTTCCCCACGTGGGACTTGCTTTAAATCAATTATACTATACCGACGTATTACCATAGTATGCTAAGCTTTGCGTCACGGTTCTTCATATTACCATATTAAATATTGTACCATGTCTTTAAAGCACATAGAAAATAAAATATCTCATGTTATTTCGAAAATTTACAACATTTACCCGAGACAAACTATTTTTCAAGTGAATTTCAAATTAACAAATTGCTTCACTCGTTCATTTAAATTAACATCAAAAACATATTTGAATAAGTTTAAAAATACAGTTAAGGAATTTGAACCCGTGAATTCCGGTACGAAGAGATTCATAAACGTGCACGTGCGTACAAACTCGGTTAACGAAGTGACAATACACTTGTATTTTATCGAATTTCTGGCAAATATGCTTGAAAAGTCAGTGGAAATATAATCGAAAACAGTTTTTTTTATTTATCTCTAATATTATAAAATAAAAATATCAATGAATAATCTAATAAAAAGAATCAAAAAACCTCTTATACGGTGTAACTAATGACTAAGCCTTAAATTTATGTCACCGATTTATGGAACAAGAGATCAAAATAAGTTAAAACTGTTCAGGAAATTACGCCTTTGAATAACAGTAAACATTCTGAGACTCCTTTAAGAGCTAATGTGTTTTACATTCTGCTATTTGACCCAGTAACCACAAATGTATGGTATCGAAAATGATGTACTAATAATTATTTTGAATACTTATTACACACTTTATTTAGGTTCCGCGTTAATCCGCAGTTAATTATCATACTCGCACATTAATCCATATAAATAAAAATGTAAATGTTTGTTTGTTCAAAATCTTTAATCTCCGAAAGTT
>JAGVSQ010005016.1:0-18362 GCA_022683975.1 Rhyacophila evoluta | reverse complement strand
TTTGAGATATTGAGGTTTTAAGATATTTTTTGCGATATAAAATCAGTTTCTTAAGTTATACACTTCTGTTTTTTTCTCCGTTAATAGGATAGCTATCGTTAAACTGATTTTTGCTAACGATAGGCCTTGTAAAAATTAGTGGATCTATCAAAAAAAGTTATTTTGGCCAAAAATCCACTTAACAAGTTTTACCTCCAAAGGGACGATCTGTATTATTCGAAAATCGCCGTAGTATCCGACTTGATATTATCTTACTGTAATTTTACATTTACTTATTTTTACTTCATTAGAAATGGTTGTCTACAGCTGGACTAGAGCTTGTCTGTCAATGTTTTCAGCGTAGTTATTTGCCTAATGGGCACCGATGTAAAGTATTCAAAACGAACCTGCATTCTTTGGTGCACCTGGTATTTTGATTAATTGTCGGCAGTTCGTACGCGAGAGTGTTTTGTAAATGTTGCGTCCATTTTTGAGTTTTGAGTTTTCGCCATATTTTTTTTATATTTTTCGATAGTGGGTCATTTATCAATGCAAAACAAAAACAAGCCTTTTTTGTGTATGACCATGTTTGTTTGAAGTTTCTTTTACCGCATGGCTATGCAATTGTTTCAATTGTATCATTTTCGTTAATTCGCAAAGTTTTTTTTTTCATTTAATCTGATCCGACCGACTGCCCCACGGGCCACATTTAAGATGTACCATAAACTAACAATTATAATCAACTCAACGATTACTTACTATTCATTCTAACTAGAACCGATACAATTACTGAACTACAACTCAAAGAAACATGCTTTAATACCACAACTAAAAATCCCTAAAATAACACTACTATTATATCACTAAACCCCCATGATGGACCATGGTGTTGTCAATTAAACTGCTACAGTCCTCACAACTTAAAAAAAATAACTTACTGCAATACTCGTAAGCCTCTTTCCACTCCATCAACAGACAGACTTATATTTGGTTAGCATTTCCAAAAGAAATGAAGATAGCCTTCCATGACGTGGAGCCCATCAAATGCATTAAATCTTAATATATATAATGTAATAAAGGTATACATGTTCCAACACTGGTATAATCTCGACAATTATCTCTGCATATCTTCTAAGACCTTTATATTAGTAAAATACAAGCATATTTTTACTATTTTTCTAATGTTTTATTTTTTTATCGACATAGATTTTTTAAGTATTCGTCTTTATTTTATCAAAAATTCACCAATGGAACAAGCTTTAAGATTTGTGACCAGTTACACATCTATTAAATCAGATTTTATACAAAACATTCAATTTAAATCTTCATTTTCATTGATTTGTATTATATCTCAAGAGAGGGTGAAGCACGTTTGAATATAACAGTTTTCTTTAAAAAATACATGATTAATGGCTTAATGTAAATGGCGTGTGACCCATATGATGAGAATTACTACTTTTCGACTAATAACACCGACCGTAAAGTTATCGTATTTGTAATTATTTTAATAATTAACTATAGATACAACTACAATTGTCATTTTTCGTATTTAAAAATTGCAAGAAAAACTATGGAAATAAACTGTTTATCATGTTTAAGTAACTAAGAATCAATTAAACTTTTAATACTAAACATACTAATAAACATACATCAACTAAACATATATATTTAATACTTATTGTCAAGGTAACCTAGGAGATTTAAATAATCTAAACTGCTCACTAAATAACTAGCTTCTAATAGACATTTAATTAGAAATAAAGAAAAATAAATGTATTTAATTGTTAAATTATCTAAATATTACAAAACAGCTTTAAAATGTTTAATTAATTGTCTCATTAAATTAAGGCTTTCAGTATTGTCATTTTTATTTTCTACATTCCTCTAAAATCATCTCAACTACATACCCTTTTCATCCAGCGCTTTGAATTTCCCTCTTTGCTCCACCCACTCCATTCTCCCCCAACCCTGCGTCGCTTACATCATTTATTTATATCTTTGTCTCGGCTTACTTTCGTTAATTGCCCTCAGTGCTGTTACAGCTTCCTTCTCATACATCTTTATATTTATCTCTATACTATTTTGACATAACCCTTTCTACAAAACTCTCTTCGGTTTGTTTTATTTTAATTATTTTTTACCGATACCAGTCATCATTAATTTTATGTTATAAAATATAAACAGAGCTGAAATAAGTATGGTTATCTTGTTTAATAAGATATTATAAGCATTTTGCGCTTGTAAGTTTAATATAAACAATTAAATAACAAAGCAGATCCTCCTGAAAAGTTTTGTATTGTGGAGATACCTATTTACACCGCATTAGTACAGATACGATGTTATTAATTGGCACTCTGTCTGTACGTTTACTCTGCATTTTTTCATCAAATTACACCATAAAGCTTTATAGATAAAGTTTATTGACTTTGGGCAACGCAATCAATCACTAACTACCATAATGATTAAATATGAAATTTTAATTATTCTGATTAGTTAGTTTCGCCTGTAGCTGTTTCAAATATTGTGATACCATTATCAACACTAATATCATGAATACTCCATTTCGCCTTGTTTACTCGTTTACTAACTAACCATCCACGTGAGTTACTTACACAAACAAGATCACTAATTTATCGACCATCTTTTTGTAAAATTATAATTGAATACTATTATAAATTTTCAGTTTTTTTTGTTTTATTTAAGGAATTTTATTGACTGTATATTTATTGAGTTAATAATTTTTCTTTTATAAAATGCAAACATCTTCCTATGTGTCATATAATTGGCTACCTATATTTATTTAAATCATATTATGTTTAGTATTTATTATTAAAAGATTTCCATATTTGTCATCATACAGTATTTATACAGGTTTTATGAGAGATAATAATGCACGTATAAAAAAAATATTTGTAATATTTGAAACTGGTATTTAGATATATATACTCGATATTTTTCATTTATCTATGATAATTTCCCGTAAAACTGACCCCGGTTCGCCCACGTGTTGCTGATGTCTCACCTTCTTATTTTTCAAGCTGATCAGATGCTGACGTTGTAGAACGCAGTCAAATATTATCTAATTAAACGAAAAATTTATTATTATTATAGATATGTATTGTGTGTTCAGTATTTAGAGGAGTCAAACTATATTATATTAATTGAATAATTTTAGTAAATTCTGCTCTTCGAAGAAGTCTGTTTTTAATTTAGTCGTGTAATTGGAAAACTAACTCAACACCGAGAGTTTTTGTTAGACATGTGAAATATTAATAGCTTTAGAAGCTTCACAAAAGTCTATTGAGTTTTTGAAATAACTAAACTTTTTAGTTGTAATTAGTTATGTATATGTACTCACTCGGCGGTGCGAGGAATTTTTAATAAAATTAAAACCCACACTTACCTTGACACGACTCATCAAGTTGCCCGAAGAATCTCGCTAAAAAGCTACCCCTTTTCCAGAAACCGCCTTCAAACCTTCAAAATATGCTCGTAAACTTTCCTAAAAAGCTCAAACACGTAATCCCCTCCCAGTCCGCCGCTGAACGCCATACGAGCGGCACAATACATCTCTGCTCATAATTAAATCACCTAATGATTCTTAACACTGTAAAACTTTTAATTAATTTGTATTGTACAAGTTTCGGGAGGCAGTGGCGTAGGGGGCGGTTGGCAGCGCAACGGGTGGGGGCCGCCTCCTCGCTTTCCTCTCCGGCGTGTGAGGAAACCAAGATAAACAAATGGCAGTTTCGTGTTACTGTTTAAACTTCGTAATTCCACTTTTAATGGTAGCGCAGACTTCCTACGTATCTCGTATGAATCTATACGGAAATGTGCGCGGAATTTGCTTCGGACATTTTTTTATTTTTCGCTTTTATTGTGAGCCGTCAATTTAAGTTTGTGTCGTAAAAAAGTCAGGTGCATTATTAGCTGTTTTTTTCGCTTTTCCATTCGGACGCTGCGTTTTAATGAAAACACACTCTGATTGTTATTGCCTCCGTAATCCGAGATAACGATGTGTTAATGTGCAAAATGTGGAAAAACTTTATTCAACACCAGTTTTTCTCTCTTTTCATTACTTTATATGTTAACATTAACATCTAAACAAATAAAAAAAATATACCAGCTAAGTTCTACTTGAATTTGTATAGATATTTCGCATAAATTGAGTTGATAGTTATATCTATATATAATCCAGTTAAATATAATATTAGATTTTTTCAGGTTGCTTATTTGTCCTAATTATTTTAGTTGTATTGGATGCATATTATTGTAAATATTTAAATTACAGACTACCCAATGAAACTGTCTTTTTCATAAGTGTTTCATTTGCTTCGCACGAATTCTGTAAAATGAAATAAATACACACACGACAAATAATTTGATTATACGATAAATACTCAGGTATTGACGTTATTTATACACATTACATTATAACGTAATTACTACTTATTGTTAAACATTAAACTTCATCAAGTTATTGGGAATCAAAATATTTCATTAAAATATTATCGTAGTAGAAAGTTTGATTATGTGTAACCTTGCTTTTGTTACTTTAATTTAATGAAATAAATAATCTTTACTAATCATGAGATTCGATTGAAAATCAAAATGCAAAAATTTTGGAAGAAAGAAGATTCAGGTGAGCAAACCATATTAATAAGGGATAAATAAAGTAATCGCAGCAAAATTTTTGCCATCGGGTCCCAATTGTAGACAACAACGATTATCAAGAAAGATGACCTGGGTGTAATGGCTGGTTCACACTTGGATTAGTAGTCTAGTACAGCAGAAAATATTAGTATGTCAATAAATTTGCCATAAAAATGAACGATAACCGCACGCCGCCAGTCGAGACATTTCCGAAAAGGTCATAAGTTATAATAGTTAAGTAATGACTTCACTGCCCAGCTTTTTTGTTTTTATAAAGTGGAAGCTTAAGATTCTAAAAACACTTATAGTTAAAATATTTTGATACAAATTTTAAAGTCATATCTTCGTTCCAACGAAACGATATCTTCACACAAAAATCAAAAGAATATGGTAAATATATTTCGTATTTGTTTGGTATTTGATAAGAGATGATCGTTACTCGCCTGAAAAATTAGAATCAGTTATAATTTGCGCACTAACTGATTTTACTTATTATTCACAAGCTTTGTCTGTTAACTCAAGTTTTGATAATAGATTGCGTCAACTTAAATCACATACTTTTTTAAAAGTCATCAAAGTTTCCGGGCACATGTGCGGCGAAACGCAAGTAAATTAAAACAATAAACAGGTTCTTTTCAGTTCAGCGCGGTATCTTCACTTTTTATAGGATTTTTTGAATGTGCTAATACTGTCTACTGTAATAGGCTACTAGCCCAATTGTGAACGAGGCATAACTGACTAAAAAAAGTGACAGTTCAGGATAGTGTTACTTAGACAACAACTGAGAAGCACTGCACTTCAGAACAAGAAAAGAAGAATAAAATTTTCTTAATCACGGACATCATCAAGATATTTATTCTTTTTGGCGTAGGTAGAACGTTTATTTCACATAGCGTTAGGTATGTTATGTTTAATTTAACTCTTAAATAGATATCATTTTGTACAATCTTTCATATCTTACACCTTTCTTCTAATATAGTAAATATACATCAAATAATAAAGAATATGTTTAACGTTTAAAAAAAATATCTTAACAATTCAATGACATATCTGTAAAAATATGTTCTCCGAGTGACATATATACGTACTTTACATAAAATATGTATGTATTCGATGGACAACATATCGATAATCGCCAATCGAATAAAGCTCACCGTAATACGTTGATGAAGCCGATTGCTACCGGATAGAATGTTATCAAATCAACTCTTGCTAATGAGTTTTGATCGATCCCCCTTCGACAGCTGTACAGCAGATAGGACGCCACTGCTACAACCCTTACGCTCAAATTGAAATAGATACTTAAACAGGGGAAATACTATTGCACATATAATTTATGATAATGAACATTAATCAACAACTTAGAGCTTTTTAAGATAACAAATTGTGTGTGTTTATTTTATTGAGAAGAGTTAAAACTACAGCTCAATTTATTACATTAAAAAAATATAGCCTAACGACAATCAACAATGAGAAAATTTTGATTACTGAGCGATAATAGTCTTATCAACTTTTTAATGTTTTAAAACATTTGGGATTTTGAGCTACAATAATAATCAGGATACAATTTATTGACTTAAACATAACTCAGGTAAGTTTAACTTTCTGCAATGAATTTTATATGAAATACAGCATAAATTTTAGTATCTTTGGACATGTAGCTGTGCACTGGGCTCCTACTGTAGGAGAAATGCGGGTTTGATAGGTGGCGAAAGAACACAAGCAAAAAATCACAACAACGTGGATATATTCGCAATTGGTAACTTATTTTCCCAAATAGTACTAACCTATATGATTTATTACATATTATTATTAATTATGGCATTCTATCAGACTAATAATTGACAAAAGGCACCATCCCACCGAATTTAGCAACGCGCTACGCACTCACTGTTTTAATTTTGTGTTTTTTTTTCAATAAATGACTAAGTTAATTGTTTTTTTACTTGTTGTATTTCCATCTTCTTGAAATATACCGTGGCTCAAAAGATGCGACCGAATTTCATTTACAATTAAATGTTTATTCAAAGGAAGAAAATATTATAAATGTGATTTTTGATTGTTTGCATATGTATACGAGCGTGCGAATATAGCTGTGTATGTGTGCATGCGCTCGTGCGTGTGTACATATATATATGTGTGTGTTTGAATCGCATATCGCTTATGACAAAACAATACCTTGTATACCACACGACACAATTTTTACAAAAGTTTAAAAATTCTCTCTTTAATCACTATTATTACATAAAATTCCGTATATATTTTTAAATGTAGATATTAAAAAATAGGCAACATATTTTAATACTATTGGCCATAGATTTCTTTATCTACTGTTTTTGCTGTGTGGAATGCGAGGTATTGCTTTAACACGAGTGATATAAAATTATTGTAAGCTATGTGTAATACAATTTTGTTTTTAGTCGAACCTGTATTCGTGAAGTATAATAATAATAATACAATATAAATGTATAAATAATATTTCAGCTGACTAATTTAGATAAACATTTTATACCCATCGTAATATTAAATTTGAACATGAAAGATGTCTTGAAAGCTTTTCTTGTATACGGCACATTACAATTTACAATAAACCCACATGAGCCGAGGAAAGAGCTTTTTTTCAGTTTGATTATAATACAGCGAACATTCGCTCTTCTAAAAAAAGTTGCTTATAGTAGACGGACATAAACTTCACAATAAAAATTCAATCATATTAAGACTTAATAGAATTCCAAATCCTCCAATGACGGAACTCTATCCATTTTGTTTACCATCACATCGGATCAATGTGAGCCATATACAGGCTGATTTCCTACCCAATCAATCATATATAGTTTCTGTAACAGATATATATTTCACATGCATGGACTTACAAAACGTTTTATTTTTATCGGTAACAACGCGTCTTTCAAGGTCATACATAAATGACAGCTGGTCGTATAACACGTATTTTTTGCGTATGTTGAATGTCATTATAATAATAAATATGTTACACTCGAAGGAATTTATTAATACCGAATAATTTAAAAATAAGTTATCGTCTTTACTTTAATTTGTTAGTTTCATTATTTGAGATTTTGTTTGTACACGTAGAATTCAGTCCAAATTACTTTTATATCAAATACGCCAGTCCTTTTTTCGTTACTGCACCAAAATTTCGATAGAAATTAATAAATCGATATCAGATCGTTTGTGATAATGCACAATTGGTGCATTCGGCACAGACGGATAATGTATTCATTATTACAGTGCGTTCAACAATCGACACTTTTATAATATTGTGACAATAACAGTAATTTTCATAAATCTATTGTAACAAAAACTAAAGCCGTGCTCCAGGGAAATACAAACACAGTTAATTAAAACCACTCGCCGAATACTCAAAATATATCAACGTTTCGCCAGTTTCTCAAATAATTCCGAAAATCATAGTATTATTTTGTACATCCATAAAATTATTTTTCTTAATTGTTAAATCTATCATATATAACAACCGTTTATTTTTAAAGTAGACTTATTTGATTACATGATATGTGTTATGACATTCCTACACAGTGGGCTCAATTCAATACAAAAACATAAATAACCATGACAATTAATTACAAAAGTTTGTTAATTAACTTTTTATTCCTTTAAATGACGTTTTTTCGTGATAAATTTTCATCATTAAGCTACTCAGAACCTAGGATTTAGCCCAAATTTCAATTAGTTAAATAAGTAATCACCCTGTATCGCCCGTCGCCTCATACATAATCGCACAGAAACACAATCATAAAACCCGAAAAACAATTTACTAAAACTGCTAGCTACCCCCTCCCCTAAACCGGAGAGCGGAATCAATTAAATAGATAGATGGATGGAGGCTCTCGGGGTGGGCAAGGAAGAAAAGGTGGGTGCACTAACCACCCCTAGGCTCGATGAACAGCCAACCCCTTCGAGTAGTGAGCTCGGGATAGATACTAGAAGATTGCCGTGAATCGCGATATGCGTGCCGCTTGATTCAAATTATCTCGTGAGTTAATGTAAATTATGGTTGTTATATCGAGCTTTTGGTTATATATATCTTTGGTTATATATATATATATCTTTTAAATGGAAATCATCTTAAAATTTCGTATATACGAATCTTGCAACATTAAATTACCAAAAGCTTTTATCAAATCAAACTTTGCCTAAGGCTGCTTTTAATTTTCTTTTTTTACCACACACTTAGCGCGTACTATTGTTTCAATACATTAATTAATCCCAGCCTTACATTAAGTCTGCAGATAATAATAGACACGTGTTATTTTACAATTTCTATTCACTAAAGAAACATAGATAGTATTTATTTATTGATTTCAACACACAAAAAATGATAATATCATTTTTGGATTTTTTTAAATCCGGTTGACAATTCTTCTTCTTCTTCTTCCATATCCACTTCTTGTGTACAGCATATGTACACCACTTGGCACTTCCAAAAAGCCCAAGTTGACAATTATCAATCTGTATTTGTCGTCTTTCGTCGATTTTAAACTTCTTAAAAGAATTATAAACCAAGTTTACGTACGACTATACAACAGCCAATATATTATACTGTGCTACGTTAAATTATAATATTACTATAAGTGTACGAAAGGGTAGCTAACTTAAATAAAAGTGAATACAGAGGTTTTTTTCTCTGCTGTAAAATTTGTTACTGCTATAGCGTAGAAGTTAGCGTGCGCGCCTAGCGATCCGAAGAAAATGGGTTCGATTCTCACATCTGTCGGATTTAAAAAAAACAACAAAAAATTGATGACTGGGTACCCATTAGGTTGAGAAATTGTCTGACAAATAATTATCTTGAAAAATAATCTGGCAAAACGTCTTCACACTGAGGAGATCCATAAACTCCACTTTCGGAATGCATATCTTCATACTGTATTGATCCATATGCTCCACATTGGAAGCTAACATGGTTTTAAAAAAAAAATAGCAATCCTTTTTTATCTATCAGGGCGCCACTTCCCAGGGAAGATATAGACAAAAGCCAAATTACAACCGACTGATTGATCATAGTCATTCAGATTGAGAGATATTTATATGTGTCTAATAAGTCTAGTAAATGTAGGCTCTACATAGATTTTTATAATATATAATGACATATAAACAAAAGTTTAATTACTCATAAATGTATGTGAATTTCACACATTATATAAATTCCTATAAGTTATACAAATAGGATTGTTTTTATGACACCACAATTTTCCTCATCTTTCCCCTATAATATCTTCAAGGCATTTTTCTTAAAGAAAGATACAGCTGTGTTTTATTATTGTTCACTTTGTTAAACTGTATCAAAATTAATAATAACCATGGAATTTCGATGTTGTTTTGATAGCTTTGGTGATATCCGCTATACAGTGATATACAGTAAATCCTTAACAGAGCATTACTATAATATCTCAGTTACTACACCTGTTAATGAATAACGCGGGGCATAACATCTTAAGTCCACGCTTTCCTTTATCCATACATTTATCACGTGAGGTATAATTTGATTTACTCGTGACTCCGGCTGCAAACAGTGTAACTTATAATACGCCATAGGCTTTTCGACACATCATTAGTATGATATTATTCTTTGAGAGATATACGTTCTTACTCGGTCCATTAGTGTTTCGATGGAGATAATAGAAAAGTGTTGTGAAACTGAGGTCAAATGCCTTTACGGTACATTAAGGCCGACACTTAAATCAACAATGTGAGTTTGTCGCGTTCCGTCTTAATTAATATCGCATTCATAAAATGATAATTTTATTTAATTTCCTTTTGATATGTTATAATGTCTGAATAGATCGATCATGTTCGTTAAATTTTAATGGATATATACTTATTAATTCACGATCTTACACAACAATGCTTTTATATTATCTTAAAACATGTCCGTTAATAATCTGAAACATTCATTATAATTTATTTATTTTAAATTTAAATAAAAAATACTTTACAGTTGATTTTGACTTAACGTAAGTACGAAATTCCAGAGTCAAATATACTTTTACAGAGTAAAATCACAAATACTTCATTCGCCATAAAATGTGTATAATCCTCAGAAATTCATGTTGGGTTAACTAAGCTTAGATTTGGTTAGGTTACGCAATTTTATTCAAATTCCTTATTAATTATCCTACGAATAATTAGAGTTGAGTTTATTATAGTATCCTATAAAAATCTTTAAATATTTCGACATGTTTTTTTCACGATGGTATATTTTATGACACATTTAAAAAAGTAAATTGAATGACGAAATCAACTTTATCAGCCAAATTTTCTCAAACCATAGCATTGTGCTATAACTTTTACACTTGTAGGGTTTGCGTTGTAAGAAAGGGAGAGGAGAATTCAAACATTTAAAATACATTTTAATAACAATATGACACAAAAAATATATTCAATTTCGACCCTGTTTAGACAAAAAGGTAAAACCTCACAGAAAAATTGTGGCGTGAATGCGGTTTGATTCCTTTTTCCTGGACGCAAATTTGGTAGGTCCTTTTTTTTGAAAATCGAATGCTGAATTTAGACAATAATTCGGCACTTGTGACTTGATTCCTTTTGACAAAATGTGTATTAGTTATGAACATTGTGGTTCTCAAATAAAAACACTCAGGATTAATACCTTTTGCCTAAACAAGGTCGATATCATACAACACACGTTCATCTACACAACATAATGTAAAAAGCGTTTTAGTATAAGAATGTACGTGATTATATCGACTCATTTAAAAACATTTAGAAGTCTATCAAAATTATCATTTAACGCTAATTATGTTGAGAAGTTTAAAAATAAATTGTAAATTTGTGCTATTAAATGATCATTTGCAAAGCATGAGAAGGGTTAAAACTATAGTAAGTGCATAAAATACACGCTCTGTCTTGTTCAAACAAATACACACGCAGCATTTGCAAATGTATTTGCAGTGCCTGCAATGCCGATACGACTAGGAGTGGGTACACGTGTACTTATTTATTAAAGCAGTCTCATCTGGAAGTAGTTAGGTACGTTGGTATGTGACTTATATAGTTAAATACACATGCACGTACCTATGTAAGTACACATTCAATTTGCCATTTATCCAGGAATGGATCTGCGTCATTACTTAGCAGAGAGAGGGTTGCACTTAGAATTATGGCCAGGGCCGAACTCTAACTCACATTAGATGATTATTAATTTGTTTTTAGAAACACACTTTACATAGTATATCTCCCACACTGAATAATTTTTATTAAAGATTTTATACACAATAATAGAATATTATACGTGTATTCTTTCACAATGTTCGATGCATTTTAATCGTCTAATTAAATCGTTATTTCGGTAAATCGGTATTTGTGTATTAGTTTAAAGTCCTATTAAATTTTCAGACAAAAAGTTTGACTATAAATTATATCATTCACATTTATAACCCTGAACGTATCAGTCAGCTTTTCCGACTTAATATATCGACTGTAAAAAGGTAAAAGGACGTAACCCACACAGAAAAAAAACAGGAGCTATAAAAAAGTCTATTAGATGATTTTGTGTCGAAGTTAAAAAAACAAAAAAATGTGGTGGAACTCCTTTTTCTTGGTCGCAAGTTTGACGGGCCATCCTTTTTTCAAGCTTAAAAGCCAAATTTAGATACTTATTTGGCATTTTCAGCTTATGTCTTTATTACAGAATGTATATTAAGTTATATGCATTGTGATTATCTCAATAAATACTGAGCGTTACGTTATTTTTCCTTTCCACATTCGATATGATGGAGGGACTTAGTATATCTCAATTCAAGAAAACTTCAATGGAACTAACAGTAGATATCACAGATGCTTTACAAAAATGAAATTTAAGAAGAGTATTATCATAATGACAGAAAAAATGACTTTGTATTTTGTATTTGTTATCCTGAAAAACCATATTTTTCGACATACATGTTCGCCCATCACAAAATTATAGAATTATTTCTAATTCATTTTGAGTTGTAATTACGGCTGAAAAGTCAGTATTAAAAATACATTGAATAATAAATAATTAATATACTTTTTGGGCGATAATATGATAACTCAATTGAATGAAGAAATAATTCGTAAATATAAATAATAATTCCGTCACGAAGTCACCATAAAAATATTTTAAACTATGGTTATTGAATAATTAAATAAATACAATAATCACTTTCCCGTGTTTTTGGTAGAAAATATAGTGCATCGTTATTTAAATTTATATTCATTTTTGTTTTATATATTTTATAATATACACTTTGTAACAATCCTTTTGATATTATATTAGTATACAACTTTAAGTTAACTGAATGCAAAATAATAATATTAAAAATGCATTAAAAGGTTAATTAAATATACACAAAAAAAATTGTCATGAATGTCATGAATAAGAATAAAATGAAAGTATAATTTTGTTTAAGGTAAGTTTTTACCTGGCTGATAATTGGATGCCAATTTTCCGATACACTATACAAACCCTTTTATTTTCGTATTTTCAAAATAAAAAAAATCACACGTGATCAAAAAGGATTGCCGCTTAGAGTGATGCCCCTTTCGTCCCTCCCTGACCTTGCCCTAGTGCACCCCTTACCGCCCCCAACCGTTCCTAACAGCCCCCCTCGGCCAAGGGGGCACTCTCAATCACAGGAAGTGCGCCCATCTCATTCCGGAAGTGGTTTATCCAACCCTCTCGCTTCTGCATTATACGGAAGGCTTATCCTCTATCCCTGTCTGGCATTTCTAGTTTCTTACTACACAAAATAAGTATTCATAAAATATAAAGATAAATACTCCCCCCTTCTCCATTTGACTTGCCTGCATTTTTATGTCTGTATCTCTTTAATAAAACACATCTTAATTTGGTAAATTAAAAGCATTGCATCTATTCGTTCGTGTGTCGGTCGTTAATAGATATTAAAACATTATGTATATAAAGTTAGTACATGGATCCAAAGAACCTGTTCCAACTTGACTTTAAGTATTTTGTTACATTTTTTAATTGCGATACAAGTGGATTGGGCCTAATAATATAGATTTACAATGTTTAGACAATCAAATATTGCAATACAAAATTTAACGATACAATTACCCAGTTTTCAAAATAATTCTGTAAAGATATCTTTAATGCAACACACGTAAAAGTAACGTCAAATAAGAAATAAATAAAACCAAAAAGAATCTCTAAAAGAAAACATAAATAATATTATAAATCGCCTATTAGGTGTGTTGAATATCTAACTTGTATTATTTTTGTGAACATAATCATAATCAATTATTTTTAATTTTATTATCAATTATCATTTAATAATTTAATTTAAATATTTTTGAAATTTAACTTTCATATCGTTTAGCTACTATGATGTTTTTCAAAATCCTAAAATTCCAGCGAGAAATACTCTAATATAAAATCTCACTATAAAATTATTGAATATATTAACTACTGACATTTTTTAAAATTATTGTACGTAAAATTTATTTTTAAAAAGACTATCAGAAATACGTAAAACTATTATTATTGTTATGTGGTTGTGCCGAAAAATTATACATCGTTATTCAGCATTCAAGGGGTTAAAGTCAACCAATCAAATTCGAGGATCAATTAAATTGGTTTAGACATCTCCCGTATCTAGTTATTTACTTAAGGCGATGCAAAGTGCTAATAACAAAACTAGAATAACTAACTTAATGTTGAAAAATTAGAAAACTTTATCATTATTTTTTGTTGTATTGCATAATGGAGTTCCACCGAGAAATAAAATTTCAGCCGATATTAATTTTACAGTTTGATTAGCTAATATTTTATTTATTATCGATCATTCACTGTGTAGTAAAATTATTATGTTGAAAGCACTGTCTATTGATTTCAAATTATTTCGTCAATAAAAAAAAATCTTTTAAAATGTATTTTCTAATATCTGACCGTGTAGGTTCACAAACCTATATTTTTTTCTTAGGGCGTACCGTAAATGAATTCACTAGTGCCATTGTCGTAATTAAAAACTAATTGTTTTTTTTCTTCTCTCAAGTATGGAAGAAAGATTTTTTCGTGTACGGTGGGAGTATTGCAATTAGCCTAATGGTTAATTTCCCTTTTATTGTTTTAGTATATTTTCGGTGATGTTCAGTTCAGTTTGTGTCGTGATATCATAAAAAAAACTCGTCTAACGATTTATTTTTAATTAAGTTTATTTTATGCGTCGTTATGGCAAATTTATTCATGGGAGTTAATAAACCCGAAGTCTTAATTATAAAACACTGGTACAGTTTAAATTAATTTCTAACTTAGTTATGATTACTATGATGTATAACTATCCTATTATTTTTGTAGGCAATTTATCATTTTGATACTAGAATCACACATTTGTATATTAATTATAATTTATCATTGCTGCGGGGTTATAAATTAACTTCATGAAATTAAGCTTCGCTCGGTTATGCTTGGCGTGAATCGTAAATTAAATTAATAACATCTTTATTCTGAGTGCCTGATTAAGTCATTTTTGCATGGAAGTCATAAGTAATAATTATTAAAATTTAAAAAATAAACTATACCTACGAGGAAATTTAGTACGAATTATGACAAGTTAATTAAAGTATTATTAACGGAATGTTTATGTTATTTGCAGTACGCATTATTTTTCCGTATTGATAATTCTAATTTCCGCATTGCAAGAAGTATACTTCTTTTACGTTGAATATACTTTTCAAACAATCATAATGGATCTATCGATGGACGTATTTTATTCTTATTCCATCAAACTTTTATTAATTTCTTTTGTCGCCAGAAATTCGACATGACTTGTTTTCACCATAAGGCCAATAATCTAAATGCCAACAACTTTATCTTCTCTACTTTTTTTTTAACTTGGAATTTTTACAAAGGCTCGATCATCAATAACTTTTAATTCATTGAAAAGGTTCAAAAATTACTTTCATATTCACAATTGTTTTGACAATATTAATTGTAGGTCTCAGAATCTTATATTAAAGGTCCTCGTACCAGAGTTTTAATACATTTTGTATTTTATGTGACTATACTTTTATACTCAGATTGGATTTGTAAAATAAATTATTAAAATGCATTGTCTTTCTTCTTACAGAATCTCACAGTGCATCTTCTTATGTGATACTTTGTATAACCCAATTATTGCATCTCTTCTTCCACAAACTAATTGAACAATTCAAGTTCACATATGGAAGATTACCAGTTTTAAATAATTTATAATTTAACTCAACTTCAATTTTATTGATATTATATAGTCTTCTCTAGACTATCATTTGAAATTCACTTACAAGAGTGGTTTGCTATTATACACGTTACTAAACTTTCGCGGATACTGATCATACTGTTTGAATGATATTTGAAACATTCTTATAATCCACGATAACTATTAAATCTGTATAGTCAACAAAATGTCTCAATTTTGAATTACAGCATATTTCATCGATTCTAAGATGCGTCTAAATGTCAGTGAAAATATTATGAACATCATAATAAAAGTTTCATACAGATACAATATTTTATATAAAATTGATACATCACTTCCTTTAATATATTTTAGAAAGCAAAGAAGTTACACACACTTCTTTTGATATATCTACTCCCTATGTAGAACATATGGCCGTCACATGGTGCCTCCAGATTCTCTGTCACTCTCCAATCACTTTGCAACCTCCGCAGTCATACCTTTAATTCTGCGGAATACATCGTTGTGGACATTACCTAACGGTTACTATCATCAACACACGCCCAAAATAATTAACCCTTTAAGCTAAAATCTGTTTATTTTTAAATAATACAAATTATTCAGACCATGATCGTCTTATAACTTCAACTGTGGTTTTTTCTAAAATAACAAATTAAATTAATATCATGTTAAGTAAATAAAACACTAGTTTAAGTATTCGTATACTTTGGCTCAAAATTATTAAATAAACGTTTTTTGTGCCTCCTATAAAAATTTTTCCATGCGTGTTACGTCTTTTTTTAATGTATGATACAAGTCCATGAGAAGTGAAGTGACCCAAGTGACAAATGATGAAACTTGTTTCATCTAAAACCACTCACAACTATACTAAAATTACTCAATGCAAATATTTATTTTAAGATGTAAATAGTATTGTAGTATGTATTTACTTAACTCATTCCACTTTTATGATCTAATTATGATACGGATCTGAGCATTTTTTATGATAAAATCTCATTTGGCTCACTTCACTTATAGGGGCTTATATTTTCTTTACACTGCGAATGTACTAAGCTCTGCCTAGCATTGATACAATACAGTTGCCACTGTTTTAATTACTTGATTTTTTTCCTGTTTTAAAATCATAACTTAGGAAATAAATTTGACTTGATTTTGCGATGACGCATCATGGTCGCCCTGGTCTTGTCAATTTATATGAGCTCTGTCCGTGTATCGGGACGGTTTATTGAGGTCCAATTATGTTTCGCCTCGCGTACTCTCTTACTGCGGTGCAATTAATTAGACCTCTATGTAACAAAGTCGGCGCGGTCGTTTCGCTTATTTACGCCCCCCCACCCTCTCTCGCCGCCACTGTTCCGACTTCTACGTGGCTAAATGTATTAATTAACACGCGGCGGATACACGAAGCTACTACACATCTCATTATTCTTATCATACTAATTATCTTTGGGCGTTATAATCAGCCGGATGAAGGCACCCTTCAGCAATGCCTCATTATACGTGTATATTTACTTACATTATTATCATTAATATTAACATGATAAACCAAAATAAATATTATTAATTTAATTTGTAACGCTTTAATATAAAAATATTTTTCATTTGAGTTTAAATGCAGCATACGAATCTCCACAGTGTGAAGATATCCACTCTAGAAATGGCATTGTGTCGTTCGGAATGCAAAACCACGTTAGCGACAATTTTACTGAAATGTATGTTTTGATGACATTCGATTCTAAATGTTTATATCCACATAATTTCAGTCATAAACTGCCGGATGTATATTTAAATTAACGTTTTATTGGCAATTTTACTTATTTTTCATTGTACATATTTCATTCATAAATACAAAATAAAATTTTATTTCTCCTGCACAATTTATAGTATATCCCAAATGCGGTATCACAAACTCTTCATTTCGTCATGAGAAGACTTGTCTTGAGAGATTGTTTTCATGAGAATTTGTTCTCAATTGGCATCCAGTTCTGCACCCTTTAAATTTAGCGAGTGGTTGACTATCAACACTCGCAGCTAATCTATTGCACATAGCCAAATGCATAAAGCACAATATTTTAATTATTCAAATGTTTCACAATATTTATGTATCAATGGCCTTTCATTTAAAATGTACCAACTGAACTTTCCGAGGATTGGAGAGTGACATTCGTTCATTGATATCTTTTTCTTCGTTTAATTTGATTTTCAACGGCGAATTGATTTAAAACATTTACATACCTCGAAGGATATAGACAATGCTATATAACTAACTATTTTACGGTATTTTTCGTAACTTTGCTTAAAAAAGCTTATTAGTATGAGAAAGACTTTTCGTTTGAAATTATTCTGTAAGCATTGTCTTAATAAGCACGTTAAATTGTAAAAACCCACTATTGGTATTTGCATATTATGTTGCTGTTTATTATATTTGGATTCTTTGTATCGATTTTGTGGTTTGGTATATCGATAATAAAGTATAAAAGTAAGTGAATAATATTTTCATTTAACTTAATTATG
>JAGVSQ010005015.1:0-18365 GCA_022683975.1 Rhyacophila evoluta | reverse complement strand
AATATGGCTTATTGTCTTAAATAAGCTAATTCGTAATAATGTAATGCCTCGTATTTTTTTCCCACCATATGGTCAATAAATATTCTCTATAATATTTCTCAGTTTTAATATGGCTAATGCATATAATTTCTCTTTGTATTATCTCTAATGTTTTTATTATTCAAATATCTGTAGGTTTCTGGGTTGGAAAAATAATTTTTCTACTACAAAATAAATATTTGTTGTAAATTATCAGGTACATATAGCGATTATAATTTGTCAACTTTTAGAAATTATTTCTTAATATATACTATATTATAGTCGACAGTGTACTGGAAGTGGCATGAAATTTCTAAAGCTTCTTTTCATATTTGGACAATTCTTAATTGAATTATTTTAATTTTTTACAAAAAATATGCTTTAAATTTATATTTTAAACCAAAATATTAAGAGAATAATTGTATCATTGAACCAAAACGAATCTAACCAGACAAACAAACGTTATTTCTTATACATGTTAACTCTAGAAGATTATCAACATGTATACAAGTTGATTCGTGCTCTAGCAGAAAAATGTAAGCTGCAAATGTTTAGTTAGTATCTAAATTTAGTTTTTAAGTTTGAGAAAAGGATGGTCCATAAAATTAGCGACCGTGACTTCCACCACACTAATTTTATTGTTTTTTATTAAATCTCTTATTAAAGCAATATCAAATTGAGTAAATAAAACACCAGTTTTAGTCTTTATGAACTTCAATGTCATTTCTATTTAATGTTTTGACTTTGGCCCAAAATCATTGAATACACTTTGTTTATGCTTCCTGTAAAATTTGTGCTGTGGTGGTTTCTTCCCTTTGTTTTTTTACAGTTGATATCATATTTTTTTCATTTATTGAATTCAAGATTTGATTCTACTACAACTTTTGAATACACCGTCTTTTTATTGTTTGTAGTACTTCTTAGTTGATATATTGTCAAGAATACACTTTAATTGTCAGGAATAGAAGAATATAATATTATAGTAATGATAGTTTTTAAATCTCGTAGTAATGTCATGCACAGGATATGCCGTTGGGCATTAGCCGCAATATCAATATTGAACCTGTGGTCAAGTGTTTTATAAATGAAACCTCCAAAAAACTTGCTAAATGTCTTTCGGTCCGTCAATCTTTCGTTGTCAGCGAGAAAACGTTTATATTAACCGCACCGTGTTTTATAGTTAATTGACTTGGAAACTTGCACCAATCGGCACCAACATACAATTGACCATATTATAGTTTGCCAACAGTTAATGAAAGAAAGTGCAATTTATGTTTTAATCCATCGTACACATGATAGCTGTGTTAAGTCTGCTTTGAGTTCGAAAATATGCAAAAAAGTAAAAAATCAGTATTGTGTAAAAATCTATTCAAACGCCTTATTTGCATTTTGGAAATAAAGTTTATTCAAATTAAAAAGGATAATATAGTTGATTGATTACATTTGAAATTGATGTACAAATTAAAATATATTTTTGTTTGTAATGCACAGTAACATTGCAATTGTAGGCTTACGTTTGTTTTCGCTTTGGCAATGAAACGTGTTGTTGAGTTTGACACTACATGATGTTTATGGTCGAATTTTAGATAATACTGTCGGTGTTTTCTTAAAATATGTTGTTGATACATATGTTTACGATGTATGTGGTTATACGGGTCGCTTTTGAATAAAATACTGATTAACGTTTGAATGATTGAACCAGGATGAAGTTCTTTGTCATTTGAAATGAGCTGTGAAAAATTCCAATGCGACGCATTTCAAAAATAACTGAAAAAATCTTTGTACTCGTATCTGCACGTTTGTATTTGTACAGTCTGCAAAATTTTCGTTATCTGTAGCAATATCTAAAACCGCTTAGCCATTGTAACGACTTTTGAGTTCATTTGTTATTTCTTATGTTGTTATTTTAATACTCTGATGTACAGCGGAGTTTTACAGTTATACTTAATAATTATAGCCATTCATACATTTCCCCTGTCAATCAAATTGCTATACACGTTTTAAAATATTAAATCTGTGACATATTTTTTGTTATATTAAAAATTCACCGCAAAACTAATAATACAATAATTCAATTACAATACGACAACCTTTTGGTTTACTCTAAACTAAGCCAAGCACTTTTTAATACAATTATCTCAATTTAGATGACACTTTGCGGTTTATTGGCCCTGATTTGTTTGCGTTCTCCATATATTTTATTGTTTGGACGATTTGTATCCGCCTGATTTAACGCCATGAAAAAAAACTCGTGCGAATGACTGGCTATTTTATGAAATAAAAAATAAATAAAAAGCAACAGTGAGATCACTTTGAAGGCACTTATAAAGTTATCTTGTACGTTTTTTTTTTGCTGTAAATTTATTACGTTTTCTATTGGACCCGATTGACTTCACTTTCACTCACCTACGTACCTAACTTATCGCTGTGCTTACTATCTTTCCTGCGATTACTTCGCCGTGAATGCAATTAATCAACAAAACTTGTGTCGACGGCACAATTTTTGATGCAAATACATATAACAAATGAAATTGTTTTATGTTTAGTGGAATAAATATTTTTTTAATTGCGTGCGTTAATTATATTCATACTTTATTAGCTTAAAATATACATATTTATTACATATAATATATCAGTCAAGTCAAATAATGAGTATAATAGAGAACTTACAAAAATTAATCGACAGTAACTATAGTTTCACCAAGTAACGCAAATGAAAGTAACTATAATTATCTAAATTCTAATTATATAAGAAAGAAAATTTTATTCAATTCGCTGGTAAAGTTATGTAACGGATAGGTAATTTGTTTTTTTTTTTCATCAAACGTTTATTCAAATATTATATTCATCAGCATAAACTAATTGTATTTAATCGATTAGTGATTTTTATGGTTATGTCATTTCTTTTATCAATGTGTTATCGTCAGGAATGTTTTCAAATAACAAAATATTCGAAGCATGTTATTGAATGTGGCATCATCCAACTATACTCCTAAACCTTACACTCATAATGATGGACATCATTTTAATTTAACTTTTGTAATTTAATTTATAATATGCACGTATATTTATATTACAACCTTGTTCTACTTGACTATGACCTGAACCATTATACAAGCATACGTTGCTTCTTATTTCTGGGTACTTAAAAATGAATTAATAATTAGTCGTTAAATCAAGTATTTAGTAAATGTAACTAATAATTGTCTAATTGATTAATGTACGGCCTAATAGTTGATTATTTGATGGAAATCGGATTCATATAATATGCTATTTAAGAAATTTCTTATAAAAATAGCATCCGGAGGGACTTGATCTATTCTTACATTCATTTGATTTCTTCCGATTGCCATAATTTACAAAATAAGTCCAGTGTAACTGAGTTCTATGAGCGCGTAATTTAAAAATGTAATTAACAGTGTAGGATATCAGATGGAAAGTTTTTATTTATGACATAATTATGTGAACGCTTTAAAGCCCACTTTAAAGATTTAGATATTTTGAATATAACAAGATTTTTATTACAACATTCGTAGAATTTTCTAGCAGTAGTGTTTCCATTTTCACGTAGTTTATAGAAAACCTGTATGTTTAAAATGTTAACAACTAATTTTCACACAAATCAATCAAGACGCTTCCAGATGGTTGATGACCATATTTTATATCTCAAGATGGTGATCATGATAAATCTTATTTGAACTTGACACTTTATTCAAATTAATAGTATATTATAGGCATATTTATTACACATATATTTTTAATATACAATTACCATGTGCAATCGTGTTTTTTAAAACTGAAACCAGTCCCATAAAACCCACACGCCTTGTTTTCGACGAACATTTTTCGAAATAATATAACGCAACTATATATACATATAAGAGATCATTACCCCATCTGTAAGTCACTTTCACAATTCGGCTTTCTTCATTTTGAAGTTTAAGGTTTATTTTATGAATGAATATCGCGAACCGATTGTCAAATGTTTGAAATATATAATACATATTACGGTTTTATAAAATGAATCAGATTAATATTTTGAAAATTTTGTTTAAATATAGAACTCGAAAATGTTGCAAGTAATGTTATTAATTAGGTCCTATGTTCGAAATGAGTTAGTATTTCATATTTAATTAATTATTTTTTTATGTAATTAATTATAATAAGATATTTTAAAATAAAATTTATGAAAGGTATTTTTTTGATTTGTTAGAATGAACATCAGCCCCTGAAAGTATTTTTACTCAGTTGAACTTTCTAATTGATTAATTCTATGTCTTTACACTAACTTATAATTTAAAATTGATTAGAGACTCAAAAAACTGCAACTTCTAACTTATG
This sequence comes from Rhyacophila evoluta, assembly GCA_022683975.1. Lineage (NCBI taxonomy): Eukaryota > Metazoa > Arthropoda > Insecta > Trichoptera > Rhyacophilidae > Rhyacophila > Rhyacophila evoluta. The sequence continues at coordinate 14,006 of JAGVSQ010005015.1, read as the reverse complement.
ATGAAAACACGAAGTGAAAACTTAAAAAACAAGAAATAAATTCAACTTTACAATGGATAATTAATTGCAATATAATTATATCAGCACATTCCAGGAGACTATATTGTAGTAACTGTCCCTTGTGTTTTATAAAATAAAAACTATTTTCAAAAAGAAATACTTCAATGGTTTTATATTGAAAATAAAAAAAATACCATAAGTTTAATACGTTGTTTACAATGATTTAAAAACATGTTAACCGAATCTTCCATCGTATAATTAATATGAAAAATAGATTTATTTGCCACATTATCTTACAAGTTGATATTAAAGATTTACACAATGGTCGCCAGTAGGTTGTCACTAATGAATGAATGCATCTACTAAATCGTTTTGTAATTCTATATTTCTTTTATTAAAACATGACTCTTATCTACCTACTATTAGACGAAAAAAATGCCTGTAGAAGTAAAATATAATAATTTTTTTCGTATTAAAATATGTATATATTTTTCAGTAATTACGAGTACGTGTAGAAAATCTCATATCGTCAGCTATTACGAGAAGGTTTAGACATTCAATACTTTTTATTTTATTTCAAAAAAAGAATGAACAAAAAATACATGTTGTTTTTTGTTCATTAATGTATTATCCAATCAAATAGTATGTAACATGAATAGATATCTACTGCCAAATGTGCCCGCTGGGTATATCGTGCATTGAATAATATGGAAAGTGATGTGCTTGTATATATTTTTTAGTCATTCTACATTGTCGAAATTTCTTAAAAACGAAACCAGTTCTACAGGCGGCCGTTGGCCGAGAGAAAGAACAAAAATTGACTGACTAAAAGATTACTTTTACTGGCCAACTTAAAATTGCGTTCGTACGCGTGTGTATACAAGATGACTTATTATTTTTTTTAATCAAAAAATTGTTCCCATCAGCTCTGTGGTGTACGAGCAAATTGATTATGTGATATATTATTAAGAACATATCGATTATCGTTTTCATGTATAGCAGGATTATGGGAAACTAGCCTTAGGATACGGAAAGCGGTTGGGCACGTGGCGCGTAAAATTATTCTACTATTAAATTATATTGATATATTATGATTACAATTATTATTTAAAATAAAAATCTGTAAGATGAACCCATGAATCTTGGCCACTATCAGTCTCCCATCCTTTTCTTAGTATGGTAAAATGCTAGATAAATAATTACATGTTTCATTTAAGTCACTCGTCAGTATTTGTTCGGCCATAATCATTTAGAGGAGTGATTTTCCGAATTTGTTAGCTGGATTTAAAAAATCAACTAACCGAATTCAACAGTTGTTTTTGTTGAATATTTATTTATAATATTGTTCCCGTCATATCCTTGAGTATTTTCAAATTATTCAGTAAGCATACATCGTCCAGGAAATTCGGAAAATCATGATTGAATCGTAGAACTGATTAAATCCTAACGTTGTGAGCGCACGCTGTTATGTTATGTTTGAGAATAAAACATCATAATATTTTTTTTTATATAATATGTGATTGAAATTTAAAAACGAAAAACTTAAGGTCATTGTAAAATCATTTTTTGTGTAACATTGTTCCGCGAAAACGATTTATTCGTGGAAGTGAAAACATTTTTCCATTTCAGAAAAACAATGAATGCGTACAATGGTTTCGTATTGTTGTTGAATGGCGTCATAAATTAATTTTATTCAGAATGCCTTCAAGATACTTTTTCACTACCACATAATTTTGTATTCATTGAAGATAACACAATAAATAAATTATAGTTCAATTATTAATATTTTATTATTTGGTTATTAAAAGTGATATGTTTATGATATATTTTTCGGTGCGTTTATGATGTTTACTAAATAAGAACCATCATTTTTTTTTTAGTTTTATAAGAATATATACTTACAATAAATATTTAGTTAGAGTTGGCGACATCAATGATACACTATAATATACTCTTTATTTAAGTTAGTGTATATTCTTTTCCGAATTACGCATGCTGTATTTATCTACGCGTTATTTTAAAACTAAACTTCACTTTAAGACGAGGTATTTTAAAATGAAGCCGGCTTTATAATTGTCTTTTTGTGTTGATGGCTATTTATGATGGTAAATACGTGTTTCTTCCATCGTCGAGTTTTAAAATTATAAAACAATTTTAAAATTAATTACATATTTATAAAAGGTTTTGATTAAAATATTTTATGCAAAAGAATACATTTTTGCATTATCAAGTGCGGGTATAATTTGAAGACCGTAAAAATAATTTATGAATATTTCCATCATAACACAACTTAACGTCGACCGACGACCGATTGCTAAGCGATACGTTTCTGTGCTGGGGGCGCAAGTTCAAATCTCACAGCTTCTTAAATATATTGGTAATAAATCAAAAATGCATGATTCGTCGCGCAATGACTTGAGTAATGGGCTGAAAATCGATATGAAAAATTGCTCAAGATATCAACCAATCTTCATATGGATGAAAATTATATGATTAAATTTTGGAGAGGATGGTAAACATTAAGCGTCACCCCGTTTTCTTTTTTAATAAAAGCTTTCGTAAACCATTTACAAAATCTTTAATATTATATCGAATAACGCACGTCATGTCAATTGGTGTTACAATTTACAATATTCTATACTAAATAGTTTAAGCAGTCAATCTTCCAGTGGCATATCTACCGAGGAGCAATTGGAGCGAACTGCTCCAGGCGCACGTGATAGGGGCGCAAGTTCTAGTAGATAATAAAAATTTTAAGATAAAAATAACGAGAAACCATATTTTTTCGAAGGAAGTATAAATTTTTAGTAAAATGAAAAACCGTAGGGAGTGTAACATTTTTTCTTGCTTCAGGGCGCTGAATATGTAGCTACGCCACTGCAATCTCCGATCGAATATTTAATTTGATGACTACATAAGAATTAGTTTTTATTGATTTCGGAAATGGGCTATCGTATTTATAATACTACGTTGTTAATTGTAAAAAAATCGATTATCTACGTACTTATCTAGGTAATATAAATTGTAAAATCTGCTTTCAATGTAACATATACACGTCAACAACAGTTCTAAATCACTGTACTCGTATCTGGAACCATGTACTGTTTTTTATAATAAAATGATTAGTGGTGTCAAAAATATTCCGTGGACGGTATATTGATGAAATACCGACACAATCTTATAAACTGATCAACAGAAGATAATTTAATTTAATATTGTAGACACTGTTATTAAAAAAGCCACATGCTTAACAAAAATAAAAGTACTTTATCCTTGATTGTTTTCTTAATATGCTTGTTATATAGATTATTAGTAATGTACTAGTTTACTAGATTATTGGTGAGCCACAATCTTGTTGCACTGTGCCATAAGTTGTTGTTAGTGGGTTCTTGATTTTTTTTAAATGTAGCGCTAAGTGTAATAAAATATTTAAGTTAAATCTACCTCGCATGCTATGGTTATTTTGTTTTGATTTGAGAACATTCAATGTATTTCACTACTCACAATTTATTCATTCAAAAAACCTTTACTTAGTACAAGTTCATTTTACAATAAAAGTAATTCTTTTAATTTTTCTTTCCCAAACAACTAACACAAAAGTATAGAAACCAATGTGTACTGACATCTATATATGTAGTTTTAGACTATAAGCCTAGTCTCAAACCCGTCTTCTCAAACAGGCATTTTCATTAATTATATTTTACTAGGAACATAGCATTATAAAAAAACATATCGTTTAGAATCGCAGCATATTAATTTATCAATGTTTATTTTGTTTCTAGATAATCGAACAAAAGGATGGCTGCTGGTAGATTCCCCAATGCCCACAGCAATGTACACATTACTGTATTTAGCAATCGTGTGGGCTGGACCTAAATTAATGAAAAATAGAAGTGCCTTTAAGTTAACATGGCTTCTTGTACCCTACAACTTGGCCATGGCTGCTTTGAATGCTTACATAGCTCTTCAATTGCTCACTGCATCTTGGCGATTACGTTATAGCTATATCTGTGAACCTTGCCGGCAGCGCTTTGATCCTGATGAAATGCAAGTAAGTAGAAAGTCTGAAACTCACCATATTGACTTCAAAATTGAACATAACTATTTTAGTATTAATTATTTTTTCATATTTTAGTTTAGTGTATGATGTGTTCTTGCTTTCGATTTCCAGATAGCTAATGCAGTCTGGTGGTACTATTTCTCAAAATTGCTGGAGTTCTGTGATACCTTCTTCTTTATCCTTCGTAAAAAAGACGAACAGTTGACATTCCTCCATGTGTACCATCATTCGACAATGTTCTCCTTCTGGTGGATCGGAATTAAATGGGTGCCAAGTGGTTCAAGTAAGATCATCTTTTTAATGTATTATTTTGAATGTAGACGGTAACTTATAGTGCGATAGTGAATATGCCAAATTATATCTCAGCTCTTTTTAATGTCTTGCCAATTATTTTTAAAAGCAAAGAGATGTATTGAAACAATTTCGAATCTTTCTTGAAAATGATTAACGCTTAGTAATTACCTTTGTAAAAGATCCCTGCCACAATGTGCATTTACATGATCGTACTTTTATGTTTTAATTTTATTTGTGACATTATATTATATTTAAAGTAAACAAAAATAAATGAATCTTTGGAAATACAGTTGAATAAAACAACTTACCCCATTTCACTTAGTATTATTATTATTATGTGGCGCTACGATCCATCCAGGTCCATGGCCGACTGCACAACTTCTCTCCAGGCTTCTCTGTCTCTAGCTCTCTCTCTCCAGTCATTTATACTCAACAGTTCTGTATCTCTCGTGATATTATCCGTCTTGTTCTGAGGCGGCCGAGAGGTCGAGTACCTTAGTATAATAATAATAAAATAGATTTTCATATGGTGAAGTTTGCATATATGCAAGTATTTAGTATAAAGCTTTACCTATCAATGTGTCACTGTGTGCTTATGTTGTAGCAGTTATCAGTAAAAAATAAAATAAATATTCCGGTTATTTGCCGATAATGAAGAAATGTGTCATTATTGGATTATGGATGATCATAAATAACATAAATTTTTATGTGATAACCTGAATGAATTGTGTTTTTGTTCTTCCAGCATTCCTTCCAGCTATGGTCAACAGCGGAATTCATGTATTGATGTACACATATTATGGACTATCTGTGTTCGGCCCTAATGTTACTAGGTTCTTGTGGTGGAAGAAATACCTCACTATTCTCCAATTGGTAAGATCCTGAACAATTATTTTTGGTTCAACAGTCAACTATGGTTGAGATGAATTTCTTATAAAATTTACAATTACATTAAAATGAATCGACTAAATGAAATAAGGCTAGCATAAGGGCCCTAATATATATTTCAAGTAAAGGGTTACTTTTTGATATTTGTTCTAATAAACTTCACTCATGACCGTAAGAGTTGAATAGTTAAAAAACGTTTTTTTTTGATCTATTTTTTAATTCTGATCAATAATCATACAATCTCATTTATTTCAGATCCAATTCACCTGTGCTTTGATTTTGGGAGTTAATGGTCTACGTACAGGATGTGAGTTTCCATTGTGGATGCACTACACCCTTATCATCTACATGATCTCTTTCATCGTCTTGTTCGGAAAGTTCTACTTGAGAGCATATATGGAACAGGTATGATTAGTATTAAATAAAGAAACATGATCAACTTAAATAAAATATATCATATATTATTATAACCTATCGGAAATGTTAACGAAGGAATTTGTTGGTTTGTTTTTGTTACTTTTAATTTTTTTTTTCATAACATTAATTTATTTTATTGTTTCAGGGTGGAAAGGCTTTGGAAGTAAGATATGGACAAGTATCAAAGAAACCAATTGGACACCAACATGCTTACAACAAGGAAAAGTTGAAATAAGAGTGTTATTGGATCCGAAAAAATTATACATTAATAATATATACACAAAATAAAACTTCCAACATAATTATTTACCATTGCCTTGAAGAAAGCAATATGGCAGTTTCTAATATTAGTCACGTGTTAAAATTATGTTATGCCATGCAAATTTTCTGTACTTTTAATATCACATCATCCTTTTTTTGTTAAACACCTACAAAGCTGGTTCGAACAAAGGTTATGATTTAGTAAATTAAACATTTTTAATAATATTCTAGAGTGCAGTACTGGCTGAAGAAATCTTAGCAAATTTCAGTACTTCTTTCTTCAGCTCTTCAGATTATTCACTAGCCATACCTTAACAGGTCATAAATAAACAAGAAAATGTAACAATAGTTGACAGCTGGCTGTAATTATGTCAATGACAATTAAATTACATATTTATAGCTTAAGAAGTTAATTTTGATATTTGTATGGGTTGAAAAGACATATGTTGAGATCGAATAACTGGATGATAATGAAATAAAATATGATTCATAAAATATGGTAAAAATATGTAAAGCATTTATTTAAAAAAAATATTATTTGAATTCAAAGACTTAAAGTTAATTAACATGATCTATATGAACAATATTTTGTACCACTCTAAAAATGCTTAAGAATTAAATACTAATTCGTTTAATGCTACGTCAATTATTTTAGTAAATCCAAAGAAAAGCAAAGACACTATTTAACAATTATTTGCCAGAAGCCTATGAAAGTGACAATCTACAACTGGGAGATGTTTTTCATAGATAATGTTTTTTGATTTTAAGTCATTGATTGAATTGTGTGAATTTTGTACTTAGTAATAAATTTGATAATTACATTTTTATGTACTTGTGTAAGGTCGTCTTTTTGCTTCACAAATATAGGGTATAAAACGAGACAAAGATTTTAAGCACACAAATTGGTAGAGTTTATTCAAAACATTTTTGCATTTCCAAAACAAAAAATGTCACAATTACGAAAAAAATGATAAATATTTTTGATACATAATTATAAATAGAAGATATTTTACAATTAAATTATACAATACGAAAATATACTTCATGTTAATTAGAAAATATTAAATTTTTATTTTTTTTCACACAAATGGTAGATATTAAGTGTTATTTTACAATAATAGAATATTTGTTATCTAATGGAATAAATTAATGTTAAAAATATTATTTTTATTAATTTTATGTAAATAAAGAAAAGAATGTCGACATACCAAATGCTTTTTATTTTACTGATTATCAAACTTAATTGTATCTCACTGAAATGTTTCATGGCATAGATATTTTGATATTGAGGTGATTACTGTAAGACTATTTATTGACTTACACTATAAGCAGTATCAACATAATATTTGATGAATAAGGTATCATTAAACCATTTTTATTCTTTTACATATGAGACATTATGATATTTTCATATATCTTAAATAGTGAAAAAATAAAAGAAGAAGGAATTATATTATGTGCTCCAAAAATATTATCAATTCTGCCATAGGAATTATTATTAAATTGATCATATCTAATACAAGAAAGATTGAAGTTGCGTAGGAGACATTTTAAAATAATAATTTTTGTATTTAAACCATAATAATTAAAACCACTAAAAGGTAGTCATATAAAATTACAGGGGTTGACACTGAGCCCTTGCCATGTAGGCAACTTTTTGAGCCCTCTGAACTATTTCAGGACAGCGTTTCTTTCTCATCAGTCGACAGTCTTGGAAGAATCCCTCATTGCGTGGAAATCCATTACTGCCATCATTAAATGTTACAAGACCTAGTAAAAACCAATAGTAATAATGTGTCAAATTCCATAATAGTCCTTGAAGTATTCAATGAATCGATATTTTAAGTTGAAGTATCCAGTTACACTGAAGGATATAAAAGTACTATTTTATGTATGAAAGAATATAAAAATTATTAACAAAATATTGTTAATTTTATGCTGCAAAAGTGGCAAAAGTATACATTGGATTGTTTTTAAAGATACTTTAAGAATATTAAGTTAACAATAATAATTTTACCCAATCCCCAAATTCTACCGCCACGAAATTCTCCTTCATACTTCATTCCATCGGCTCTCCAAAACACGCCGTGCCCATGAAACCATCCTTGCATGAACTCACCTTCAAACCTAAATGTGTGATTTGATTTTTTTCAAATAAATAGGTTATTAAATTAAAAAGGTTAAACTCTCTTCAATAGATTTAATACTATCTATCAAAGCAAAAAATGTGTTTCTGTGTTATTTTATCAACTGATTATTTAGAATTAATCAAATTTTTATTTTATTAATTGCTATATATAATAGATAGGTACATCGAGAATCTACTGACTTTCTTAAATTCTACAATTAAATTTTAAAAAGTACTAACTTTGCACTATCAGGAAAAGACATAACACCAAGCCCCGAACATAGTCCGTTTGTAAATGCTCCATCATATCGTACTCCATCAGCTAAAACCAAATGACCCATTCCATGTTTTTGTCCTCTGGAATTCCATTCACCAATATACTTAGAAGAATCTTCATACTTATATGCTCCAGTCTTTGCCACACCAGGATCTGCAACTATGGAAATCATTTCACGATGAAAATAATTAGTTTTGTAATATATTAATTGATCCCAATATATTTGAATGATTAAAATTGATTGAATATACTCCTAAGAACTTGGAGTAGATCAAATCAAAACAATTAAAAATTTTAAATTGATAATCACACTAAAACAAATTAATAAATTTTAATTTAATGTTTATTTTATATATTTGCATGTTAAATCGGTAATGTCCACGATTTTAGGAGAACATAATATTCATACCTTCAACCATCTCCAAAGCAAGAAACAGCCCGAATGATAAAAACAATATGTACACCAGGCGACGGTAGTACCTTTTCAAAATTTGTAAGGATTCTTCTGTCACAGTTATTATAATCTAATTAAGTAGAGCTTCTTGCTAACACTAAAAAATACACACAATAGTTGTTTGTAAGTCTTACCACTTTTTTCAAACAGTTTTTTTTTTAATAAAAATGAATTGAATGTTTGCAATTATTATAATGATTGAATGAAGTAATTTTTTTCGAAAAATATTAACCCTAAGGTGAAGGCAGCTGGATTATTTTGGGTAGGATGCATGTGTGTAACTAATCACTCTAGAGAAGATTCTATGGCAAGAGGAACAAAAGAATGTTGTGGCTTAAAAATCTGAAAGTGAATGACCTCGAAGATTTCTAACCTCCATGGTGAAGATATAAAACCCTTTCATGTAAATTACAGGTAGAACTGAGAGATGACATTATATTTGCATGAAGTATTTGTGATAAAATATCATGGTTAAGGAATGTGATAAAAATATGACTTTGTGTGATGAAATGTACTGTGGAACCATAATCCATTGTTTTCACATTCACGGTTAACTCACACTTAAAGTTCTATAATGATAGTGCTGACCCGTAATAACAGTGTTAAATAATCTCATACTCATCGTTTCTTGATCCATCGTCTTAAAATTATGTGCCCTTTCAGGTATTTTATACCAATAGACAATTTTTTTTGAACATTCGTCATCCTGTTTAGAATCATGTTTGCAACTATAAATGCATACAACCAATATTGCAAAGTCTGCAAGTCCCATCTACAAGTGTGAGATGCCTGCTTACTGGTCATCGGTCAGTGTTCATTTAAAATAAAATGCCCCATGTGCTTCATTAGTGTTTTGTGGTTCAAGAAGATCTTGACCTATGGGCAGTATAACGATGAGCTAGCTGCCTATAGCATCGAGACAATCAAGTTATTATGTAATACAACTAATGACAGCAGTAAGAGAATGGTGATGAGTGCAATGATGAATCTTCGTAGACATTCGTAGAAGTGGTGAAGGCATTCAAAATGACAAAATCATTTTTTCACTCTTATGACACTCTTGTCGTGTGGTTATTATTTGAATTAAAATGCCAGATAGTAAAGAAGCAACTTATTACGAAAGACTTCATAAAAAATTAATGTTCTGATTCCCTTGATTATTACATATTAAAATATTTAAAAAACACAAGACATTTATTTTTATTATTTTTATACGACTTTTCATGTTTGTTTGTTTTTCTTGCATTCTTAATTTAAATATAAATAATAAAAAAATTAAGTTGTATTTGATAAAAATATATTTTACATAATAAAAACTTCAGTTACTACTTTATTGTACAGACAGAATGTTTCATAATGACATAGAGGTCCAAAATCCTATGAAGAATCTTCATCTTCTTCATTACTTGATTCCGAGTCAGCGGTTTCTCTTCCACTTGAATCACTTTCTGACTTTCCTGCTTCCTCATCAACCTCCATTTTCAGATCTTTTTCTTCTGCTCGCTTTCCCAAGTCTTTGATGTATCTTAAAGTGTACTTGTTAAAATCGCAACTGAAATCCACAATGAAAAAAATATTTTTAATACAACTTTAGTACAACAGTTACGACAGGAAAATAATGATAAACACTCCAGATGCCATTTTACGCTCAATGGTAAATCAGTGGAACAATTGTGTTGATTGATTTGAAACGACATTAAGTCCACTTAATGTCAAACTGCGAAAAATGTAGTTTTATCATAGTTTGTAAAAAAAATGAATGCAAGATTTGAGATTTTGTTAGATGATAGTATAGAATCCAGTAAACATTATGAATACAAAAAAACACAGATGAAACAATCCTTTGATGCAGCAGTAAAAAACAAAAATTTGGATTTAAGTAAACTGGTTAAAATATAGCTGGACTTAAATTAGTTTGAAAGTGGATACAATGAAAATATTCACACAGATAATGAGGGAAAAAAGTTTCAACATTATTCATTATAGTTTTATTACTAAATATCTAGAACTCCTAGGTAACCATAAAATTTTTAATGTATAAAACTTAGTGGAATTGAAGAAAAATAGCACAATTCATACATTTCTGCAAGCTGCTGATACTTTCGAGAAAGCGTCTTCTCCAGAGCCAGAAGGGTTGGCATTGGAAACATTCCCTGGGATCTTGATCCATGAACAGTGACGGAAGAACTAATCCATCTCAAATACAATTCAATATGACGACTTCCTTCCACCAAATCGGCCACTGCTCTCACCATACGACGTAGATATTCATCAGGAAGACTTGCTACGGTCAATTGAACTGAAGAATAAAAAATAAATGAAAATTTTGATTTCATTTCATATAATATCATCATGGGGATTATTAACACATTAATCATAACTTACTATCTTTGACAGGTACACTCTCAATGGCTTCCTGCACTATTTTCATTTCATTCAATTGTAATGAGGCCATTAAAGCAGCGCTCCATTCTTGATCATCAAGATACTTTCGAACCATTTGTGGTGTGGCACTTAACTTTAGTTCAAATGGCTGGAATATTCCACCCGTGTTTAAGGAATACTGCATAAGACCTTCAGTTGTGGCCACTGAAAAACTTTGACCAGTGGGTGAGAATTTTACGCAAAATACTCGAACCTGTAATAAAAAAAAAAAGAATATTATTGGCCTTATATTAGAGATTCACAATGAGTGAGTTCAATTATTTCTTTTACAAATAATGGTAAGCATAAAATAATCAATTGATACATTCTTAGTCTATATTACTACAGTACAGAACACATAATTCTAACCTCTGGTTTTATATTTCTATCTGCCATGTCGCCTTGTTTGACGCCAGGTAATCTTAGAGCTACATCACCACCTTCGATTTGCGAGCGTTTTTCAACCAACATTAAATTTCCAAAGTCAGTCATGTTGCGCCGACTCACAAATTGCTGAAATATAAACGGAAATTTGAATAATAGTTCTTAGTAAACAATGACACTAAAAATGAATGCCAACATTACAGTTACTTACTTCCATTCCATCCAGTGATTTGTTCATCGTAATTTCAAATTTCTTTAGAAGAAGTGATTCATTTATACTATAAATGCAAATATTTTTTGATTGTCCACCAGCTAAAACGCAATTTCCGTCTGCTGAATAACACAGAGATGTAAATGCCCTAGAAAATATGATTTTCATCAGAAAATATACAATTTTATACGATAAATAATGAAAATATGCAATGAATTTGTAATATTCTGCAGTTCATTTGTTTACCCTTAACTTGTTTAACATGTTAGGTTTTGATTTTGACATTTCGCTTTGAAATATGTAATTCAAAGATTCATGAATGACTGATACACTTACTTAGATAGAAGTGTTTTTTCAGCTGTAATTAAATCCGTATCAGTTCTACCACTTCCTAAATCATTTCTGCCTTCAATTGTACGAGATTGTTCACATGTTTGCACATCAAAAACACATATCTGGCCATCCAACGTACAAACTGATACCTAAAATTTATATGAAAGCAATATATTCATTTTTGAAAAAAAATTATCTATTGATGCCTATTAATAAGAAAAACAGATAAAAACAATTCAAAGACAAACACAAAAATAACAATTCCAAATACATAACATACTAGAAACCATTTTTGATACTTTTCAAGGTTATTAGGTTTTTGGAAGTAAATATATTCATAATTAACTTAACTTAACTAAAGTTTACATACCTCTTTTCCATCGGGACGATATGCAACTTGCAAACCATCTGCAGTAAGTGAGATAGTTTCATGGTCACTTCCAGTTTCTATGCAATTCCATAATCTTAAAGTCTTGTCCCAGCTGACAGATGCCAAAGCAGAACTTGAGAGAGCTGGACTGAATGCTAAGCTTACTACAGGACCCTCATGTCCTCCCAAAACCTGTAAGATTGGACATATTATGAATATGTATGATAACATAGAATCTGGATTTATTATTCTATGAAGGTATACATTCTTAAAAACACATAATATAAAAATAGACCTCGACTTATGACAATTAAGACTTTCGACGAAAAAATTAAATGGCACTTTTCGAAAAAAACGAGAGAAAGCATTAAAACTATTTCTCAAAAATGTTTTTTTGAATAAAGGGACAATGCGATCACTTTCTTTAAACATCTGGATTCATTGGAATTTTTTAATCACTCTTTCCTATGATTTAAGCTGAGTTGATATTGCGTTAAATTGTATGATTATCTTTGTAAATATACTTAACGGACAGTTCATATTTTAGGTAATTTTCCATAACACATGTTTTTGTTAGATAAAAAAGTTACAATACATAAGTATTTACCAGAGGCAACAAAAATAAATATTTTGTCAATAAATCAGGCATAACTTTGCTAATGTGTATATGAGTATTGATAATTGTAGATTCTGCACTTGCCAAACAAATAAAGAACCCAGTTAATATGCCATATCGACAAAATACGTGTATGTTTTCCCCATAAAATAGAAAAAAAATATCATGCTTTACTTGTGATAGAATAGACAAAAAAATATTTTATTTATCAATTTGTATTAAATTTCTGTATTTTTTTTCAAGTTGACTTGTTCTCTGTTCATATTTGCCTTTAATTTTAATTTTTTCGTCAATTTGTGTGTTGTGTATTTTGATAAAACTGTTTTGGCAAAAGTTAATATTAATTTGTAGATACTTAAGTGCATTATGAGGCAACGATTATATAAATGTATAATATGTATACATATTATAGTTTTGTATGAAATTTTACTTACGACCAAGATATTGTAACATAAATCTCCGTCGTAAGTTGAGGAATACCTGTACAGCAAAATAAACTTATTTTACATCCTGCAACAGTATATAATTTAGTAAGGTATAAGTTTTTTTTTTGTAGAATATAATATCTCAGCACGATAAACGAGGCAATAGAGATTTGGAATAGTAAATTCTTAGTCTATGAATAAGTATGAAAATCTATTTCACACACTCCTAGCTCTGTACAATGTGAATTTTGTAAACTTATAGAATTGATTATTTTCTCTACCTCTAATAGTTTACCGAATTTGATAGACCAAACAAATATTTCAAAAACATCTTGTCCTCCTGCTGCACACAGTTCTCCACTTGAATCTAATGCCGCACAACTAAATTGGACTGGTGATGGAGACGTCAGTGTCCGAAAGTTACGATACCTGTAAGTATATTTAAAAAATATAAATTTTTATAT
>JAGVSQ010005014.1:0-11845 GCA_022683975.1 Rhyacophila evoluta | reverse complement strand
AATATTTTATACACGTGCATATATATTATATAATTATATAAAAAAAATAAAAATAATGTAATCATTTGTATTTTAATGCAGGCTTGTTTCTCATTATTTTTTAAAATGATTATTATTATCATTTAAAAAATCTAGTCGATGAATCTATAATATAATAGTATTATAAAGATATTTGTCTATGATTCAACGCGTAAGCTTGCAAAGCATACAGAATCAAAGGTCACGAATTGAATTCCTGTAGTTACATAAAACTTCACATGTATTTAACTTTAGAGCATAGATCCCAGTTGGTTGACTGATTGGCTGTCAATCGACCCCTATAAAAAGAAGTCGGCTGAGATTAATATTCACATAGTGGATATCTATCTGCTTTGTATCGTATGAAAAAAATGTTTTATATTTATTTAAAATTCATTGTGTAACGTAAAATATTATGGTATATTTATTAGGTGTCTAAACTTACATAATTCAGGAAGGGTGCCTATTTAAAAAATATTAATATTTTATCCATTATTATTTTTTAACTAAAGATTTTATGTCTTTATTATAGTCACTGGTTCAAATTTATTAAAATATTATTCGGAGACATAAACAAACCGAGTTAATTTACAGTCACAGTAATGTAAACACAAAATATTAACTGAGTATTGAGATCGAAAAAAGCGATTGTGGTCGATTTGTTAGTTTGATTCTATCTCCTTGTCTATGGATTGACAGTCCAATCGGATGAAAAACTGTACACAATAAATACCTATGGATTTTACTTTAGTGACAACACTTGTCAATTTAAAGAATCTCTGTAACTCAAATATGATATTCAAACTTTATTAAATATTAAATAAATCTTAATAAATTAATAGTCCAACTCACACACAAGTCTTTTGGATTTTTTAATCAAACTTTGTGACGAATTAGTTTTTATTTAAAATTATTACAGAATACAATATTAATGAAGAAGTATTTTAAGAATTTTTCTTTTCTTTAATGTCGGTTGCTTCGAAATTTAAATATAATTTAATAAAAACAAAAATAAACAACACAATATAAGATTCAGTTGCTATGGTTTCATTTATAAAACATTAGTCACTTAAAATGTTGTAATACCTCCCACTGAAAGAAGTATCAGTTTGATGTTCTATATATTGTAGTTTCCTCACTTTCGTAGAAAAAAGTAAACACATACTAATCTTCCCTCCCATTGTTGTGTTGATATGATAACTGGTCATAATATCAATAATTACACCAGGAAAGAGGTAAACGCTCCTTGTTTGGATTTTTTTTGAAAAGTTCGATATTATTAAAAGTGTTTTTGAATCACAAACGATGAAAACAAATGCTGCGGAGTATCCAATTAAAATCACGCGATGATTTCATAGCAGACGCTCTCAAAGTTTAGATATCTTAAAGGAATACAAATGTATTATCAGAAATACGACAAAAAAATAAATTCATGTTTTTTTAAACGCTAATGCTTACGTTCATTAATTTATACCATTGAAATATTTTTTAATCATTTGTTACACGTCGAATTATAATTACACCATTCATTATACACAATGTCAAGTACGGTTGTCATACTTCAAAACCTAGTAAGTGCTAATTAATATAAAAAACGAGAAACAACAAACATGTCAAGCATAAAAAATATTCTACCTGCAAATTTTTTGCAAAGATAAGCGCTGATTCCTCACAAAAATGAACAGTAGTGTTCGTATTATCAGACTGTATTAATGAATTAATTTTCAAAAGAAGGATTTTTCAAAAACTTTCAAAAAAATTTGAAATTGGATATCCGAACGATCGGATCTACATTTTTTTCAAATCTATAGTTAGTTATAGTTATGATTGAATTATTAGGTAAGCTGATGACATGCAGGAAAAACTATTTAATAATTTCACACTTATATTTGATAATGAAAAGTAAATTGTTTTAAAACAGGGAAATAAATTGACTAATATGTTATTTAAAACCAATAAAGTCATAACTTTATACCATGTCCACTACGAGACACGAATACATGAATAACACATGAATAAATAAGCTACAGTGTGAATTTCATCTTGACAGATTATTTTCACGATACTCTGCTATCGGCCAATCTCTAAAACGGTCGTGTAATTATGTCCTGCATTTAAATACACTACCAAAATAAACATGATGTTGAAAGATTGACAACGCAAAAGTAATAGTTTAAGACACATTTATTAAATTCATTAATTTAAATATTTGTTGAAACGTTTACTGAGTTTAACCGTTTGACAGTCGCTGGTCAGGTAGAACTGAACGGTTAACGATCACAATGATAATTATAAATGAAAAATTATGTTTAAAATCCTGAGCTTCGTAATGATAATTTATTACTATACAATTATTATTATTATCAATGCCTTTGTTTCTACGGGTGATTATAACGATGTTAATTATTTAAACCATTCATAGAGGAAGAAATATCATTTAATGAAGCAAAAACGACTACAGTAAAATGATGCCCTCACTAAAAGGTTACCCATGAAATGATTTATTCGATGTTTTCGCCAGTGATATATATTCTTTTAACTTTATTCATAAATTTTTGACATTTTTCGCATGTTGCTATTTCCGCTCCTGGGAATATATAACGTAGATGTATAATATTTACCATACCAACATTTATATTATGTAGTAAATAAATAAATTAATTTGATAGAAAAATATGTATAAATATAAGTGGACAACATAAATAGAATTCGATCTATCAATGAGCTTTGAAAGCTCATAATCACATTAAAATATAATGTATTAACGAACGTCAAAGTTGCCCTAAATGACGTTCTTATAACAAAATACGTAACATATAAATACGAAAATATTTCTTATTTTGTTAAGCAATTTGACTTTTTTTTTGTAGAGCAGACCCATATCCATATGATATGGGTGTGCAAAACGTAAGCAATATTTGTATTCTTTGTTTTTCACGACGATTTTTAGCTAATAACTCAATTTATTTGGCATCCGGTCGCTTATTTTCGACATTTTGAAAATCTAAATTTTAAATAAAAAAAATATGTGCGTAATTTGAATCAGTAATATTCGGTTTTGAAGCGCGCTTCGGGGTCAAATAATCAAAGTTAAATTAAATGTTACGTATCAATTAATTTTGCCGATATTTCTTTAATTGTTTTATAATTATCATGACTATAATTATAAATGCTCTGTATCACTTTAAATCACATATATTTTATACAGTACGGCTTTAGCATAGTCAAATAATGTTTGTAAAGATTCCTTATTTTATTTTTTGTGTGACGTTTGTTACTCATCGATATAAATATATATAATAGATGGATGTTTTCAAACCTAAATTGCAATGCTTGAATGTTCTTAATTTTTACATATGTTCACTAACCCCTAAAATTATATCGATAGCTATACGTTAAAAGACGTATTATATATTAATTTTTTTTAAATTTTCAAAACGACTAAAAAACCTTATAAAGATAAATATTGGTTGATTAATAAAAATAATACAGAATTTATAATAAAAATAAATATTATTTCATTTTATTTTCTTTAATGTTCCTATACTTATTTTTTATAAGCTCTTTTGATCCGTCTGAACAATTTAACCAATGTATGATACGTGTTGTCAACTTATAGCCATCGATATGTTAGGTATTTATTTAGAATTTGGGACAATAGTGTGGGAATTCTTAGGAGTAGTCATCTTCAGGTTAACATCCTCATGTTCTACATTCGTCGCGGTTAAGATAAATTAATAAAAACATATTTTAAAATATAATGTATGTATTTTATATAAATATAAGTATAGATATCAGAAAACAACCACGTGATTTTTGTTTGCCATCATTATTTTTGATTTGCTTTAATTTAACAATAGGCTCGAATGGGATGAATGTTTCAACAATCGGTTCCCTCATACTTGTGGTATCTTCACTACGTACGCACTGTAATATTCTTCAGATGCGTTACTTTACTATGGACGTATGTAAGTGGAATAAAATAATACAGGCACTTGGGTATAATTCGTTACTTGTACGCAAAAGTGGACGCATAAAGAAATCAAAAGTTCGATCTTCAACCCGTTGGCAGTGGCAATTAAGGGATAGCCATCTTGATTTATATTATTTATTTACTGTTGAACTGATAACCTGTTTACAACCGACAGAAATAACACTTCTTGCAAATTGTTTGTTTGTTGGAATACACCCCTACAATGTACAGGGGTATTTAGTCCAATGAATGACTGCCCTATCAAGTAAATCTAGTCACGAATTTTATATTAAAATTTTATTTTTAAAAAATATTACATTATATTCGATAATACAGGTATTTAAAATTATTTTGAGTTAGAAACTTTGAAAAAGGTTCAAGTAGAAGACGAATATCACATCTAAAGAAGTTAAAATTCCCTAATATGATCCGTGTAGAATTTTGGAAACTGTTAGACTAAGATACATTAATTCGCTGTCAGTGAAACTGTGAGAGGAAGAG
Source organism: Rhyacophila evoluta (assembly GCA_022683975.1). Taxonomy (NCBI): domain Eukaryota; kingdom Metazoa; phylum Arthropoda; class Insecta; order Trichoptera; family Rhyacophilidae; genus Rhyacophila; species Rhyacophila evoluta. The sequence goes on along the minus strand of JAGVSQ010005014.1, from coordinate 7,353 downwards.
TATTCGAAGTAAAGTATTGTGAGGGTATATGATCTTATTCAAAAGGAAGCAAATTGTGTATACGATAACAAACCTACGACTTTGCTGAGTATAATGTTTTGCCATATTTATTTAAATTGAAGACAGAGCAGTTGCAGGCCAACCAGGACGTTCAAACTCTTCACAAATTGATAATACTAATGTTAAAAGCATACAGGGGATTCTATTTACTCTGCAATAGACTGATGAGGAGCAGTACACGTCAGGGATTTTTGATAATATTATATTATACGATTCTGGGATGGAAAGAGTCAAGATCGCATTGATACTTCACAGTAATTCGTTGATATTTATACATCATTGTTTGACGTGGAGTAAGTTGTTAACATGTTGTATAATAGCGTACAAGTGAATCTTTACAGTTATTTGAAAAAAGAAACTAAAAAATTTATCACTCAAATATGAAAAATAAAATTTAGTTATCTAAGATTTTTTTTCATAATTTGAAAGATAAAGTTTTATGACAAAATTTTATCATATAAAAAATGCCATTATAAAAGTATTTTTGTAAAACTACAGATATGTTATAATTTTTTGCTGAGTAATTTTGTTGTCATACCGTCATCAGGGTTGTAATTATAAAAAAAAACTGGGTATATATTTACAATAGTCGCATGTGCTGCCTGGTGACGATTCAGGTTGATTTTGTTTCAAAATAATAGCTTATACCAAAAGTTCAACCATTCTTCAACTAAATTATTAAAATATAAAATAAAACATATTTAAGGTTCATAAGCTTCTATATCGATCATAATTTGTGAAATATTTTCCTCCATTTTTTGTTACCAAAGATGCCGAAAAGGGAAATGTGGATAACAATGTGACTAAAAAGAACATTAACTTTCAACCTAGCTATTTAAAATTTATTGGTAATTCCTATAACAAGGATGGGTTAGTTAATTTAATTTTAATTAGTTAATTATTGTACGTGTAGTTAAATGATATGTATAATATATGTGTCGACTCTAAAAAGGAAAAAGATGTAACTCACTATTTCATTTTTCAAACTTAAATCCTAAATTTAGATACTGATTCTGAATTTTCAACTTATATCGTTTTGACAGAACGTGTATTATGTTGTAAACATTAGAATGTTGAAAAAATATGAGAGTTTTATTCTTTTTCCATTCAACAGTCGCCATATACATAATCATTTGATCAACAATCGAATCATTATCAATATGTTACACTGCTAAGTTAATGAAATTTCAGAATATAAATATTTAATTATTTATTTCTCAGCTGAAAAGAAAAAAACATGAATAAATATATTCGTAAATGAGTAGATACTAAATTGATGTAAAAGTATTTAAATTAGATTTATATGTTTTTAAAAATTATTCATCACGGAGTCAAAGCTGCGTCTTTCCCAAAAAAGCTGGCTAGTTAACTGCCGAGCGAGACTCGGACGGAGCACGAGTCGACGCTTGTTAAAGGCAATATTTAACTAAGAAGCTGCCTCGGGCAGACCTGCCTTGTTCGACATTGCCTGTACAACCTATGTGGAGAAGACGGAAATATTACAATTAATATTATATTTTATTAGGATAATTATTAAAAAATGACTTCACTACAGCACTTTACAAGTATACTGCGGCGCAATAAATGTTTAATTACTCTGCTAAAAATGGTTAGTCTAATATATAATAATTATTTTTGTATTCTTGTAGTACCTAGTATAAAACCATTATAATAAGATAATAATGTTTTATTTTATATTTGCTGTCGCTATTACTAAAATTAGTTGCGTTTATTAGGACATTAAGTAAAATAATTCAGATTGTCGAAAATATTTCATCTAAAAAATTGATAGACGTAAGAAATTGGAATATATGCATCTTCACAGTCCGGAGATATACTTATCTTGACAGGTTTTCATAATAATTAGTTGCCAGTCAATTGGTCAAGCCATTGGACACTCAATTTACACGTTTAATTTTTTTCATTCTTAACAGGTATGCTATTTGAACGCGATACTTTTGGCATTAAAACGGGGTGCGCTCACCTTTCGATTTCCAAGGAAATAAATTTAATATGTATTATAATTCACTAGATAATGAAATAAAAATATAATTATCTAGAAACAAAAATAGTATTATATAATATCAATGAATGAATGGATAAATTCCATCCAATTCCAAAAATCACCATGTTTGTTCCGTAGGTGAAGCACATAGATTTCATTAATGTGAACACCCTAGAAATAAAATATGGAAATTTTCAATAATAAAATAAAAATTCAATTTCAACCTCCAGTTTCAATGTGCGCATGCTAAAATGTGGAAAGTAAAAAAGACGTAACCCACACATAACAAATTATATAGCAGGCAAAAAAAGTATATTCAATGATTGTAGGCGAAAGAAAAAATATTAAATACATACAACGTTGAAGTGTACGAAGGCTAAAACCAGCAATTTATTTACCCAACCTGATATTTACTTAAAAATATCACTTAAGAAAAACCAATAAATTAATGAAATGGAAGCTCTTTTTCCTGGTCAAAAAAATTTACTGCCCAAGTTGTTTCAAACTTAACTTTCAAACTTTTGATACTCATTCGGCATATATTGCTTACATCCTTTTGATAGAATGTCTATTAAGTTGTATTCATTGGGATTCTTGAAAACAAAATATTTTGAAAAAAACTGAGGGTTACGTATTGTTTCCTTTTTATAGTCGATATAATATGATATACATCATGATACAATGATATTTAAAAAAATCAGATGGTAAAGAAAATTTATTAATATTTTTTTACTATAAATATTTAAACGATTATCAAGCATTCGACTGACTGTACCTTACCATGTATGCCAAACCATTATACGGTGTTATTAATTACATTTTCAGACAGGTTTGAGCTAAGACCCGAGAACCACGCCCGGTTCCAAAACGCGTCTACTTCCTTACGAAACTCGACGCACTTACGACGTTTTGACTTGAGCGCCTAACGAGTGTAGTTATTATATATAATTATCAGTTCTCTTTAATCTAGGGTTAAGCAAACTTCTCTTTTCGACTCTTGCTTTTTGTGTTACGTTTTGTTTTATAATTTATGGATGGATACCAAATTTTACCAAGCACTTAGCACCGCTGGTATGTGAGATGATTCTTGCAGAGGTAAACGGTCTGTCTGTACCTACACGTGATAACGCTTCTTTATGGATACTTACTTTACCCTCCACCATTCACCACGCCACCAAATCAATTATTAAAAATATTCTTCTTCCTGTTTTCATCTCCTCTCTTTATGTGCAACATATAGTCACACTTTGAATTCTCCATCACCTGGTTTGCTGATTTTATTCTCAGAAAAGTCATGAAGCATTTGGAATTTTTACCAGCCGGAAGAAGAAAAAAATAGAATTTAGGTTTTGGCATGCATCCGCAGCACGTGTCTTAGCTAGTTATAGCTTTATTAAATAACTTTTAACGTATCAAAGGATTGTCTAAATCTAGACCGATCTCCGGTTTCCTCACAAGGTAAAACAACTTCACCCATGTCACTGTATGTTTCTGTTTTCAAAGCTCATTATACGTATTTTGCAGGTCTACGCAGGATTATACAGTGGCATAACGAAAATGAGACGCTTTTCAAAATGTCTTAGAAGCAGCTTTTTAAGACTTTGGTAGACTTGCATTATTAGTACTTCAACCAATTCCTGATCATGTATAGCTTACTGAAAATATACTTTCTCGGTAGAAAATTATTATACCCAATAGGTTGAATGTTAACCAATCCATGTGAAGAAAATCCTTTCCAGATGAGTCTCTATATTACGTGATGGATAAATCAATGTAGTTAAACAGAAGACACAATTGACCGATTGCGAGAAAAACGTGATTGAAATTTTTTAGAAACATATTGACATTTAGTATATTTTTTATTTAATATATTATTAAGACTGTAACATTAAATTCAAAAACTTACATAGCATAATTTATAAAAGAAAAATATAAACTTATTGAGTGCCAGACAACAATCGCTTAATATCGTTGCTTTTATATACATTATGCACAATTATTAATACGTTGGATTAAGTAGTACTTTATTTTTTACCAAATGGTTGAATTTTGCGCTAAGAGTTTGAAAAAAATCATAGCAGATAAAGGCTTACGGATATTTTTTTTCAGTGTTATATGAATTAACCAAAAATATTAGATGTAGTTTTTAAAGCGGTTATAATTATTAAACAATATTTAATATATTTCTTTTTTTCCTTTATCCCACGGAGCATTCGAAGTCATCTTGTACTCTTCCATACATATTTATTAACTTATGGCCTGAGTCGAATGGTACGGTAAGGTAAGGTGTGTAGTCAAAAATTGGTACTAACTTACTTTAATGGGTAGGTGTCATAGACGTATACATACACACTACACTGCCACAAAGAGCCAATTTATCTATTTTATTGGATGGTGTTTATACGTACGTCAGTTAAGGCTTGAAAGTCAGGGCTATTCAATATTTGTTGTTCTTAATTTAATATTTATTTATTGTCCGATCGAAAAATGGTGAGATAAAATCTCCATAGTACGAAGAAGTCTATTCTAGAAATAGAATATATGGCGATAAAACATATGAATAATTTTTTAACATTTTTTTATTATGAATTTTTATTGTCAGTCCATTGGTCTTCAAGGGCTGCATATTTTTTATGTAAATTATTGAAAAATTTGCAGCCTATGATATCTAAGTATGCACGCTCATATTGAAACCACCGAGTGGAGAGAACATCATAAACAAGAAGCGTGTATAGCGTGTATAAGCGTTAATACGTGAGCTTTAGGACTCACACACATAGATTGCTAAAAAGCTATATGAGATACTTAACCATTTGATTGTCTATCCTTTTGAATGAAATAACGCGATTATCATTCTATGAATGATAAAAATAAAAAAAATATCCGGGGATTGGCTATCTGGATCCTGGGTCCTCACTCTAGGTACCACGAGCGTATGCCAGGGTGCCGCGGTAATAAAAAAGTTTTGCACTGTTTTTCTTCTTTTTCTAAGTATTCAAACCGCTTTGAAGGTACTGCGATGTAAAAAGTTTGAATCTCTGATTTAAGTAAAATCTGCAATACCATTACAGTACAGTAAAACGCATCAGATACTTTTTAACGTTGATATTGTATTGAGATCTATATGTTACATATTCATTGCAGACGGTAATAATATTCGTATGCTTAACACCATAGACAAAATTGGAATAGCGAAATGTAGAATAATAAAAATTATAATTTACGATTTATATATTAAGGGAAGAAAATATCAAACATTTCTTTAAATATTTGTTGATTTTTTCGAAGGTAATATATTCATATTTTTTTTTGTGTTCACGAGTGGTTATTAAAAAAATATGTTAGATCATCGTTGCATAGATTATTAATTTGTATGGTATGCAATTTTTATGTATTCTTAGTACTATGGATATTTTAGTATTTTTTCGGAGAGATTATCGTTTGCGGGCCGCAGTTGGTGGCGCCACACAATGTATACAAGAGAGCTGTATACTATATTTAAATTGCTGTAATATGTATTTTTCGTTCATTATACGTCTCTACATCCGGAGAATATTGATTGATTATACTTATATATAACAACAAATTAAATTTCTATATTTGGCTCTCCATTTGTCCAACGGCCCGCATAGAATAATATAGATTTCGGTTTGGATGCTGTGATTAACATGTTCTCAATGTACCATAGTTATGTTAATTTTACCTCTTCAAGGTGATAATGATTATACACAGACTAGCAGGCATAATATATTTTAGTACAGAATATATTAGAATAACGTAACATTTTAAGTTTGTAACATATCATATGCGTTTTCTATTATTGATTTCGTAAGATTGTTTTATATATTGAATGTTATACAGCCAAACACTGATTTTATGTTTTGGAATTGACTGACAAAAATGTTATTCGAGGGAAAACGTAGATTGGGAGTTTTAAGAATTTAAAAAAACCTTTTGTTTATAAATTCATGGAGAACGGCTTGATGAATATTTTTGGGTTTTAACATAAAGCTCTTCCGAGCTTTAAATTGAATTGATGGTTACGTTTTGTGCGTCTTCGATGCCAGTAAAATAACTTTTTAGGCCTCAGTATATCTGATCTACCGATTAAAGTGGAAATTCGTAAAGTTATGAATAATAACATCTTGTTGCATTATGCCATATGCATGTTACGTATTAATTGGACAATTCAAAGTTATTTAAATATGTATATCGAAGAAAGTTCCCAAGAAAATTTGACAGCTTTAATCGGATCTGAGACCTACACTGCAAAATATATAATTCTGCTATTTTGTATTCACATCTATCAAAAGTATGCCATTCATAACTTAAACTCTCCTGTAATATCCGTCATAAATTAGTTCTCAGCCATCCATGTGATTGGCTCTGTGTAGTATGGTAACATCCACGATGGGAAAACTTGGGGTAACATTGGGTATTGTAAAGTGTAGACGGGTGTATACATAAAAATGTACACATATTCTGTATCCCATTATTAATTTTAAAGATTTTCTTTCGTTTTATTTATGAGTTTGATTGAATTTTTAATATTTCAGACGTAGATATAAACAAATATACACATAAAATCGGGGTTTCACTGTTATGTCGTTTCATATTTCAACCATATTCGTGTATAATGCGAAACATGTAGGTTTCTCTATTATGAATACTTATTTGACAGAAAGCTACTTCAAGAATATTGGTTGTCAATTTTATGCTTCTCTGTATGGCAATAGCGAATGTATCGATTTTCATGGCAATTGGTTGGTATTGGAGATTGCAAAACGAAATTTGGAATACGCATTTGTTTTTGAATTTTGAATTAAGGATTTTAAGGCGGATGACGAATCCCTTATTTTTTTATTATTACTAAGTATGGAAGTAGAAATTACGAACAAAAAATTCTGGTCGAATGTACGAAAGTAGAAATCCGAACTCCAACTCCAACTCCGAAGAAATGTTGAAATTAGATTCCGATTATCCTGAAATTTGCAATCCCTAGTTGTTATCCAATCGATCAACACACAAGGCATCCAGTTTTGTATTTTTCAATTAAAATACGTGATTATGGTGGTTGGGCCGGTGACCTCCAGTGCCGAAATGCGTGCGCTTGTCATTTCGGCTACTGAGTAGACATCATAAAAAATATTTTATTTTTATGTAATGGTTGCTAATAAAAGTTTAAAATATAAAATTTGATTAAAATTATAATAGGCAGTGTCATTAAAATTTTTGAATGACATTTTACATTAAGTAGCTGATATCATATATATAAATATATATATATA